>VWZN01014159.1:52133-73545 GCA_013396955.1 Regulus satrapa
GTGTATGGCAAAGTCTGATGGTATTTGCTGTGCAGTGAGAAACCTGCTAGTATATAAACCTTGACTTTAAAGAAAAATGTATCTGATGTATTATTTGGAAGTGGTACTAAACTACTGAGCTAAGGACAAATCCTACAGAAATAAAGCACTCTCCGAAATTGAACTGCATATATTTGACTGAATTCATACATTCATTTAATTCTGTCTTGTCTGGTTGTATAATACACTTTAACCTAAAACCACACATTGCTCAATAAATATATTCTTAGTGCGCACACAAAAAAAAAAAAAAAAACAAACAAACAAACAAACAAAAAAAAGATGGAAAGTTTTCCAGAGATATTTAGATGGCACCTGCTAACTGTGACAGGTTGGCTGCTCAATTCCTCTGCATTAACATGCACTATGCCCAAGAATTGCTAACCAGGCAAAAAATCTCTGCCGTACTTTTCTGTAACAATTTTTGCTATAAACATCAGACTTGGAAAGAAATTACTGCTACTTATTATGAAAGGGTATCCATAAATAAATCAAGAAAACTTACTGCAAGCATGTCCCTGTGTCTAGATCATAAGGACCTGCAACACTCATACAGTAACAGTGAATAGCTGATAAAGAAGCAGCAATAGTGAAGCTCTAACTCATAAGTTACTTGTTGTTTGTGTAGATGAGCAAACGTTTCTCATTGCACAAAACACCTTCATACAATTCAGTCCCTAGAGCTGCACCTTCTCCTTTTTCATTTTCATTTTGCAAAATGATGATAAGTTAAACATCATTAGTCCTTACGTCTGGCATTATGTGTGTCCACCTAGCTACAGTAACTTAGCTTCAAATGCATGGAGGGAAAGGAAAAGGAAGAAGAGAAGAAAGAGGTAGAAAAGGAGAAGGAGAAAGTTTTCACAACAGCTTGTTTTGTCCAGCATGCATTCAGGATATTTTGTTTCAGAATGCCCTTCACTAAACTGAAGTAGACTGATTTATTAATTTCGAGTATATATAATGTGTTAACTAGGAGTTCAATCCTGCAGTATTTGTTCTGAAAATATCCCCACTGACTTTTAAAGAGCTAATGGAAATTTTGATTGCATAAGAGCAGCAAAGTCGCACACAAAACGTTTCACTTCCAGTGTTCTACAAAATCCACTGAGCTACCTCGCAGGAACAGAGGTAAGGTTGGGACTGACCTGCTATCAGGAAAACAGTGTAATTCTATTCCAAAAGAAAACATTTCTGTAAATAGCTACTGAAACTGCTGACATTATCTGGGAATTCATACCTATCACTCTTCCTCCTAATAATTCCTATAATAAAAATGAAAGAGAAAACAGTCATAACTGAATTTCATATGCAACAAAAAGTAGCTCACTGAAGGCACACCAAGTGAATAGCTAAGCAGTAACTGCAACACGACTTACTCTAACATTGCCAAAAAGGGCAATGCTATTCTGAGAAAACAAACTTAATTTATACACGGTGTGTATAATTGTTTTTCTTTTTGTAAAAAGCTTTAGCAGCAGAGCAAAGTAACAGTTTACCCTAGCTGAAGAACACCACGACTTCCTCCTACTGAAGGCAATCCATCCATAACCTTACTCTGAACCTAGGCACTGGGGACATTTCTGGCTATCGAGGTTCAGCAGAACCTACCCTCACCACATTTTATGTTTCCTTGCCGCAACCTCCAATGTGGGCAGTGTAACTGTTTGAACTGAAATCCTATATTCAAAGAGTCTTAGATTGGATTCTTCTCCAAAATTTCATTCAGCACTGGAAAATACAGAAAAATACCACATTTTACCTTTTGTTAATAGTAAGCATGTCCTTTTCTCTGCTCTCCCCATGCACTGGAGCACAGCTCTAAAGGTCAGAATGAAAGTGATCTTGTTTCAGGAAAATGCTTTTTTCCTAGCACTGATCACTTTTAGATCCACTTTTAGATAACCCAGCAACTATAGAGACCCTCTCCCTGCACCAACAGCTCGCAGCTGCTTCAAGCACAGAGGGAAATTCAGGTCCTGAAGCAGAAAACTAAGAGCCCATGCCTCCCTTCTCCTGGCAACCCTCAACAGTTGGAGAGGAAAACTGATCCAAATGCTCCAGGAACACAAAGCAGAGCAGAAGGAAGGAAGGAAGTTTAATATAACTAAACAGGATTATTCTGCTAAGGCACTATTTCAGGAAGAATCTCCCTTTGCAGAGCACCAATGTAATATGGGGAAAAACCAACACCACACATAATTGTAGGTGCATTACGTTCGGCCCTGACAATGTTTGCTTCCGAAAAGGTAATAGTTAAACTGTAGAACTGTAGATAAACCAAATATTCTCACTCTGTGAATCAGCTTGTTGCACACCAGAACAACACTGTGGTCGCATCTGTAGCAGAGCTGGACTCTGTGACTGAGCCTTACGTGACATCTGTTCTGAGTATCTGAAGTGGTTTATAATGCTAAATATTTTAACATAATATCTTCTTGTGTTTCAATATAGATAACCAAATGTCATGGCTCTTTTTCATTTTACTCACACTGGTCCGATTTCCCTTCACATCTACAGGCACTCCATTGTCATTAATTTCTTTAAAGAAATATAGTTGAATGACCAACATTTTCTGAACATCCATCTTGATGTCTTCACAGGCTGAGCCAAAGCCACACAGTTCACAATGACAGCAGTGGAAGTGGTGCTTTGAAGACATGAACTCTTCTGATACCTAAGTGCTAAGACACATCAGACTTTTGCATACTTCACACCTATTGAACTGAAGTAAACTTTAACTTCAATTTCTCTACACCTAGATCTCCACCCTAGCACCATGCCTTTCTTCCCTATGAGGTTTATGTCCCCTGCATTAACTGTTGGTGATGCACTGATACTACACTGGATGACATTTAAGAAAACTGAATGTAGCAGTAAGGAACTGGGCTACAAAGCAAATTAAAGACATATAAAACTATAGAACAGAAGAACAATTCAGCTAGCATGGTCCATCCTGTAAAGTGAATCTGACATTGTCCTATATAGAAAACACTGTGTATTTGCATAATTTAAAAACCTGGTAAAGGTGCACACACCTAAAAAGAAATGAAAAAAGAAAAAATAAAATTAACTCTAGCATTTCTCAAAAACTTCACATTTAAATTATGCAACTTCAAACACAATTTTCCTTTAAGCATTAGCATTTTGCTACACATATATTCTGGAGTTAGAAGAAGAATTTCCATTTTTGGAGTGATACCCAAGTCTGGCCCTTACTATGCTATACATCTTTAACATTTTCAAAGAAAGAAAAAGATATTATGAGACAACAACTTATAGAAGTTTCTTATGCAAGAAACTGACCTACTGTCTTTTACTGACCTGTGTAAGTCAAAGTGGAAAAAGGTACAGGAATTCAGTCCATAATGCTGAATTCCTTTAACAAATGTAAACTAAAATCCAGAGTCATGTAAATTAGAAGCAAAAGAAATGCTGAGGGGGCAAAAAAGGTGAAAGATGCTAACAATCTCATATGATATGAAGTGAAGAAAACAGTGATGTCAGCTCCTATGAGATTTCCTATGATCTCTGAAGTCTTCCCTTTAACATGCTCAAGTTCTCCAGCTGACAATTCTCAGATACAGGAATGGGTAGCAACTAATCCAGACTGTTAACTGCCAGAACATCCATGGTGATACTTTGATGTCCACCAAGGTCATATGTGCTGCTTTTCTAAACCAGAGGACGTGGGTACAGAATCAGCTAAAAGTACTTTACTCAGCATCTGGTAAATGCACCAGCTGCATCACCAGAGGTATTAAGCTGTAAAAATGCTCCTCCTGGGTGGCAAAAGTTCCATCCTTTGAGCAAAGGAAGACTCCAGTTCCATGTATATTATTGATCTGAAAGCAGCATTGCAGCTCACTGCTTCACTGACCCTGCCTGATTCTTTGTCTTTGCAGATTTTTATCTTTTCACAAAAAAAATCTTGAAAAGAAGTCTCTAATGAAGTCTCATTAAAGATAGCAAACAACTAACTGTTATGAATTGGTAATAAAGATGTAATAAATAGGTATTAAATGGGTACACGGTTTATTTCACTATGTAAAAACTAGATTATCATATAATACCCTAGAAAAAGATGAAAATATTTCATGCACATTGTAGGTATCTAAAAAGCAGGAAAAAGCAGTGCAGATGAAAGAAAGTTTAAACAGCTAGCAACAAAACACTAGAAAGTGACTGGAATCTGAACTTTGCTGTATTTAATAGCCTGAACACCACACTTCCCCAGACAGTTCCTGTGAAAGGCTGACTAATTTGTTTCAATACAGTGGCCACTCTACAGCATCAACAAAGACAGTATATATACAGAGCACTGTATGAAAATTCTTCCAAATGTACCATGTGAAGCCTAAAAAGTAGTTAATTTATCACAGAAGCAGAGACTCCTTCGGTAACTAATTCAAACTGCTGATGATGCACTAAATCAGAGTGAGTGATGAACACATACATAGCAGCAAGTGAAGTTCAAAAGGATACAGATCTATGTGATCAATGAGCTGTCACACAGCAAATGAAATGCAGTGTTGACAAACGTACAGTAATAGAGATGAGGCTCCAAAATAATCAAACCAAATATAAGAAAAATAAACCAGTGCAGAAATATCTCATTACAGCACTGGAGGAACCTTTTTAAACACATCTACCAGACATTCAAATCACTGGTACTTCTCTCTCTATTTAATTTGAAAAAAAAATAAAAACCAAGCACTTATTACTTGAAGAGACGCATTGTCATAAAGCAGTAAAATCTTCCCAAAAATGCAATCTACTGACACCAAACATGTAAGAAACCATCTATTTAAAGAACAGAGTTGTAACAACAGCCTACAGAAGAAAATCTCACACAGACCTAGTATCATATTGCACATTACCACCCTGAGTGATGATTGAATGATAAGGCCAACTTATGCCTTCTACCTCTATCAATCTGTGCAGTCCAGAAACATAATCAGAGCAAGTGGTGCTGACCAAGCCTCTTCACACTCTAACCACCTTCTTACCTGATTAATAGCTTTTTGACTGGAGAGCAACACCATTTTGTAACAAGGGTACTGGCATTCAGTGATGTGTACTTCTTAAATTTTCCTGGATCATAAGAAACTACATCATGAAAGATGTCAGAACTTTTAAAAAGACAGAAATCACCTACTGTGAGAAGGAAGAATTTATTAGACATATTCTACAAAAATAATAGCTTTCTCATATGCAAGTTTTACCAGCTGTGGCTACTACTGTCATTATTAAATTATTCATTACAGCAAACAGAAATATGTTCTCTTTTGCTTTTGTCTGTGGAATATTGCAGTGAGAATGTTCTGTAACTAAATTGCCTGTTTGAAATGTCATATGATTCAAGACATCATATCTTTGAAGGGCTTTTCAAAAATCATACCTTCACTAGTCTCTTGGATGCGGCTTTATTGTAGAACTGCCACACTATAATCAAATGACCTTTCAAGTATATTTACCATCATAGGAACAGGCCAGTTATTCTTGACAGATATGAATCTCTACAAAGACACTGTAAAAATGAGCATTCCTACCAGAATTTTACTTCCTTGCAGACTTCTTAACAGTTTGCTGAACAGATCACATGCACATTTCTACATTTCCTTCATATCATATTTATTGGTACAGAATATCAACCAAAGAGCCTCATTCTCCTCCATCAACTTTTCTTTTTAATACAATCAATTATTTTCTTTGACAAATAAGGGATTTTTAACCCCCAAGCTGTCTCAACCTGCTCTTCAAAAATCCACATGCCAGGAGTAAGAAAAAACAGGCAATTAACAAAAAAGGTAAGAATCTTATTTGCTCTAAACCTTGGTTTTTCCTCTCCTTAACCCAAAGGTTACCTTATCTGTTGTAGTGTCTCCTATATAAAAGCTCTAATTCTTTAGCTCTTAATAAGATAATGACTCATGTCTTGATTTTTATGAAACCACAAGCATTTCAAACACAAATAAAGAACTATTCCTTTTGGTTTATGCTACATTAGTAAGACTTCAGAATTATTCTTTTTTATCATCTTTTAAACACTTAATACACTAAAAAAGAATTTAAATAATACCAGAAATATAATAGAGTGGAGAGGTAACAGTATAGAAGGTTTCTGGAGTGTGTGGAAGTTAAGTTCTAGACACAGTTGGTGAGCAAGACAACTAAAAAGCTGCACTGCTGGACTTCTTGTTTCTGAACAAAGATTGGTGGGTGATATGATGATTGGAGGGCATCTTGAGCTCAGCACTTATGAAATTATAGAGATTTAAATTCTGGGAGAAGGGTCAGCTGAATTTCCACCTTGGCCTGTTTAGGACACTCATCGAGAGAGATCCCTGGGCTTTTGTCTGAAGAGCAAAGGAGTCCAGGAAGGCTGGACTTTAAGAAATCTTAAAGGTGCTGGAGCTGAAAGACAAGCCAGTGGGGAAGAACACCAGCCTGGCTGCACAGAGAGCTTTGTCTGGAGCTCAGATAGCAAAAACAAATTTATGACCTTTGGAAGAGGGACAAGCAACTCAGGAGGACTACAAGGGCATCGTGAGGTTATGCAGGCAGAAAACCTGAGGAGCCAAATCTAAAGTAGAACTTAATCAAGACACCGTTGTAAAATACAATAAAAATGTTTCCATAAATATATTAGCAACAGAAGGAGATCTGAGAATTTCTACCCTTATCTGGATATGGGGAATAACACGGTGAAGAATGAGGAAAAGATTGAGGTACTTAATGTATGCTTAGTCTCAGCCTTGCATATTAAGACCAATTGTTCTTTGGGTTCCCAGCCCCCTGAACTGGACAACAGAAACAGAAAGCAGAACTGAAGCATCAAACATCTGAGGGAATACGGTCAGCAGCCTTCTACACCACTTAGATACACAGAAGTCTATCAGAAGGGACAGAATCCACCCAAGGGTACTGAGGGAGCTGGCAGCAGTGCTCACCAAGTCACTTTCCATCATTTACCAGTAGTTCTGGCTAACTGGATAAGTCCCAGAAAACCAGAGGTTAACAGTGTGACACAGGAAGGCTTGGAAGGATGATCCAAGGAATGACAGCCCTCTCAGCCTCACCTCAGTGCCAGTGAAGATCATGGAGCAGATTGCCTTGAGTGCCATCACACAGCAGACCCAAGACAACCTGAGTGTCAGGCCTGGCCAGCATGCTGTTAGAAAGGTCCTGTTTGACCAGCCTGACCCCTTCCTATGACCCTACTTTGAGGATGAGGGAAAGGCTGTGAACTTTGTCTACCTTAAGCTTTTGACACCGTTTCCCACAGCATTCTCCTGGAAAAACTGTCTGTGGAGGTCTTTTAGAACTCAGTTATTCAGCAAGCCATTAGAATAACACAGGAGGAATGAACTATCAAGTGCATTTTCAGAATATTTGTTATTTGAAGAGATTTACAAATAGTAGTAATATTCAACTTTGCTCTTCTGCAGAAAGGACATTTAGTTGAATATTAGAATTCCATGTGAAAACAGGATTCAAGGTAACATAATTCAAAAACCAAGTGATGGTACCAAGCTAAAGAATTAAAATGCCCAAACCAGTGCATGAAAGAAAAGGTAAATTAGTCCTCCAGTTTCCCTTATCATTAGCAAAACTATAGCCTCCCAAATGTACAGTGCAGAAATGGTATTTTGTTAGATTTGCAAAATACAAAGTATTAAATAAATGACAGATATTTCCAACTGCATAATTTGTATCTTATGAAAAACTTATAATCTTTATGTTTTATTTTGTTCAGCTTGCAGACATACACACGGAAAATCTCTAACTGGATTTCAAACTGGTTTTAGTTAAAATCATCGTATTCCTACTGAACTGATGCCAAGACTTGCACTAGTCAGATTTTCACAATTATATTTTTCATAGACTTTCATTAGCAAACAGAATGGTTTCTATTTAGAGACAAACCAGTGAAAAGCAGAAAAAATAGGAAACCATTGAAATCCAAAACCAAAGCTTCATTACAACTTCATGGTAATTATGATTAATCCCTGCATAGCTATTCTTTGATCTGAACTTTTTTTCTCTGCCTATTTCAAGAAAACTTGCACACTGTTATTTCTCAGGCAAACATAGAAAAAAAACAGAAAAACAGGGTTTAAGATGTACCCACTAATACTTTTCCTTTCTAAAACCCTGAGTGACATACTCCACTCAGAAAAAGTGCTACTGAATGGATCTTTCCAAACAAAAGTTTCTGTCTGGAATATGGAGTTTGCTGGACTACGGCCAGGAGTCTTACTGTCTTAAATTACATGATGGTTTTGCCCTTCACATACATAAGATTTCATGAAGGAAACTTCTCATTTCAAGAGTTCTCATCTGGATGAGAAATTTAACTAATTGATCTGACCTGGTGTTACAACTAAGCAAATGATCAAGCTGGTTCCCATGAGTAAGTTATGCTACAAACCCTGAATGTACTGTAAACACTCAAAAAATCTGCATTTTCTCAGCAAGATTCCTTTCATTGCCTTTGCACGGAAAACACCTCTCTGACATGACCAATGCATTCATTTAATTTTTGCTTTATATTTTATCTTCCAATTTATTTTGGTTAGAGGTAGAATTATTCTGTTAAAAAATGACCTGATCCTAGATGTAGTTTATTTAAATTTCAAAATGAAAAGCTTACTAAGAACAGATAAGATTGATTACTCCTTCCAACTTAGCATAATTGTATTTCAGGTGAACATCAATTTACTTTAAAGGACACTTCTAAGTAGCAGGCTGCATCATACATAATTCATCAATCACAGCTGCCTGTAACATGATTTACTCAAACAGATTTCAATGGAATAGAGGGAATTGCATTGTTTTTTATGCTTTGGCTTGTTTGTTTTTAAATAGTTTACGAAACACTCATTTGTACTGAATTATTGCTGAAAGAAGTTCATCCTTGGTAATCAGCATGTTGAATTTCTTTCTCTTTGTATAGAAATGTTATCTCTTTAAATTTCTTTTAAAAGACAAAATGATTTTTCAAAACATCTTTAGGGCAGAGAGCACTCCATGCTTATTAAAGGTAAAAATAAAGCTCAAGAATTTTTCTATGGAGGGAGGGATGGCAAAAATATTTTTCTGAAAAGCATTATTCATTTTAGGGCTATTTACTTTCCAGCTGGCTTATATTGTAATTATTTGTTAGACCAGTAGTCAAATGCAGGTGAAGAGAAGTAGCTACTTCCTCAGCTTGTTCTTCATACAGTTGTCTCATGGATAAAGTGGCTTTTATGTGGCACGCTACACAAAACTATGCCAGTTAATGTGCAACCACTTCATACACCAAGAAATATAGTTGAAACTGCATCTTCGATCAAATTCAGCTTCAAGGACATGGACCTGAGACAGTCCTAAAGTACAGAAACATTTCCACCAATTGATGCAAATATAGCTTCCAAAGAAAAATGAGAGAGCAAGAGAAACTGCTAGAAATACACATCTACACGAAGATGGAAATGCCTTTACTTACTTGCAAGCCCATTTGAAACACAGAGTGACCCATAAAGTTAGCCAACATTCGAATCAGAGCTGCACCCTATGGGAAATAACAGAGAAACAAAGTTATCAGTTTTGAATGCCAATATGACATAATAAAAACATTCAGAAGCAGGCATTTCCACCCAACACTAATACCCCTGAAACCTGTAACTAACACAATCTTTATTTGTGCTAGAATGAAAAAGAGAGAGAGAAAAGATAATGCAAGTGCTTACTAGGAAAAGTAAGGAGGCAAAGTGATATTGTTAATATCCTGCCACATGTATTGAATAAGGCACAGGTCAAACAACTCACTCTCCCCACTGCTGGAGCATGCATGTGTCACTTCCACAGGTGACTGACCCCAACCCTTCTATGCAGTTTTAAATGAGAGCAAAGAAATAGTGCAAATTGCAAATTATACCTCAGTGATTATTCATAATACTTGTATCTCCATTACACTATTGTACATCAGGACTCAGTGATACTACTTCCCTTTCTAACAGCCTTCCAGATCTGGTGACTAAAACTGAATAATTTCCATAAGAATTTTATAAGATGGACAGACGGACGGACAGACAGACAGATAGATAGATAGACAGACAGACAGACAGATTTGAATTATTAATAGTCAGGTTATTTTCCAGATTGTCATGCAAAGAAGTAAGTACTCGTATAGCACCCTTTCTCTTATACCAGTTCTTACTCTCTTCCCCTTCAGGCAAAGTACAGAGATCTAAAATACAGGTAACACTAATTCTCAGTACTTACTGCAAGAAACAGACACTTGCAAGAGTAGCTTTCTTTTAAGCATCCTTTTTGTGTTTTCTCACTCACTCTCAGAAACACAATTGCTGTGTATTTTCCTTTGCAGAAGTGCTCTATTTCAAGCAGAAATAATTTTGCCGATCTGATGTCACCATTTAGCTATAATATCCCACTTTACAATATAATTTCAAGATGACCAGTTTTCCAATACCAATATTTAGATGTTCTACTTAGTACTGATCACCATACAAGAGGGAGGACACTTGTGATTGCAAATCCACTAATTAAAGGCTTTAAGAAAACATGATGCTAGAACTCAACCACCTTGTCTAGAGATGAAAGCCCAGGAATTAGGTTTACACTCAATTAGACATTAATTTTTTTTTTAAAATACCAACATTACATAGGTTCAAAAATTTACAGATTCGAAAGCCAAAAGGACTATTATAACATTTATTCTGCATTAATAGAGATCAAACAATAATTTAGTTAAAATCCCTTATGGCTTCTCTTTCTATTTTAGAAAATTCAAGATCAGAATAATATTTCAGAGTACTGTATAATGTGTCACAACTAATATTTACTCTCACAGTAAAACTATGCACCTTTTTATTAATTTGAAGGTATCTAGTTTTACCTACTAGAATTTATCTAGCTCCAGCTTTCAAAACAAGGCTTTATGTCTTTTCCTGCTAAATTTAAGTTCTGGGTAGTTTGGAAATTTAACTGTTCTCCAATTTTTAGTTCATTTTAGACATGTTCCACTGATTTTTTTTTTTTAATACAGTGACTATTTTTAAGTGCAGAATGGATTATCTGGGATAAACAACACTTGAAATTATATAAATCAAAAATATTTGTAAACTATTAGCAACTTGTAAGAAAACACAAGTCCATATAGACAACAACAACAAATATTTTATAGGTTGAAGAGCAACTGAGCTGCTTTTAGAAATTGCATTATTAACACTAGGATACGTTGTTATAGTGGTATATAATCTTACTGGAAGAAAAATCATGTCTGGAACACATAGTAGAATAGGAAATAATGCCTTTCAAAACAGATTATTACCTGAGCAGACAAGACCATAGGTCAGGAAACATTATTGCCCTTATATTACTAGAGAAACAGAATGAGTAAAATTCCCAGAGACATTTAAGCAGATAAAGAACAGATAAATCTCTTTAAGCAGATAAACAGAAGATTTTTTTTTTAAAATCTTATAAATAGCTAAATCCTATTTATTCTCTAAGCAACTTGGGCAGGGCATCTGTAGCAGAAACAAAAAACCCCATAAAACATACCAAACAAAAGCCTCAACAAGAACACATTTTTCCATTCATCACACATTCCTTTTCCTACTCAGTATTTAGTATTTCAGGATGCCCTGGTTTCTTTCTCACAGTTTAAATTTCACATAGTAACAAAACAGATATATTTATATAAGCACCTTGACTCTACTGATTTCTGTAAAAAGAAAACAAGCAAATATATAATCTTTCCAATTTCAAATAATCTTGCCCATAGAGTCTTCTTTTCTATCCAGAGACCAAGAACTATCATATACATGTAAAGAAATTACAGAACTCCCCTCACAGGTAACATTTGGACACATGTTGGATGGACTATGGCTGGCCATTATACAGCAATCAAAATCAAATAGCAAGCAAAGACTGAATTAGGAGTCAAGGCACAAAAGCAGGACTATTATCTCAAGATAGATCTCTTTCCAATGCTACTTTAGAAGTACTTTCTATTAATTAATTACCTTCAGGAAACTCAAAATCCCTATTTACAGCTTGCAGAACAATAGGCTTGTCACAGTTCTGCCATCTTCCCCACTCCGGGAAAGTAAATTCACTTGTTTCAGGAAGGGAATGGATCCAAAAAGCAAGGGAACCTTAAGAGGGGAAAAAGTGTCTTGGAGAGGTGGGAGAAGAAACAGGAGCAAATGAAGCGCTTGGTGTGAAGGGAAAAGAAATTTCACCTTTCCTGAATTTTGAGAGTAGGCAGAACAGTGAACAATGATACATCCATAAGAACAGCAGAAACTCTCAACATGTTCACAGCTCCAAGAAGCAGAGCAGGATAATGAAGCAGACACTGGCACACTGACTAGGGAGGAAGAAAAACAGGCAGGAGGATAAAAAGCAAGAGGTAGAGAAAGTAACTGGCATAAAGAAGAGTGGCTTACTAAAAGGAGCTCAGAAGACGGCCCTAAAGAGAGGGTTGTGGGAGGTGAAGAAGTATGGGCAGTAAGTTCAGTTACAGGAAAAACAGAATACATAGCTTTTGGGGTCATCTGAATGGCCAAGAGTGCTGACATTCCCACTGCCTATCCGCCTAGCAAGCAGCAAACCAGATGGGAGTCCAGAGGACTTATGCTGCCATACCTTCCAAAAGCTTCTCTTCTAGGCCTAAACCTACAGAAACATCCCAACAAATCTGTCCTGCTGCAGAAGATGCCATTTGGAACCTATCAGCATCACTCTCTGAACATCCTGATATGCAAGCAGCCCGCTCCCTGCTTCACTCTCAGAGCCACTTCTGCTCTGCCAACTTTTGTCCAACAGAGGAAGAACACAGGATGTCTTGAGTAGCAAACTTGCCTCTCCTAGTGGGGAGAATGACTGTTTATTGATGATTTAAGTGCTTTCCTCCAGGCAGTACCTGGAGGAAATGACTCAGTACCTTGTCAAGAGGTAAAGAACATAGGTTTAAGAGGTCTAGTGGAAAGCAATTTTTTCCTATTCAAAAAACTACCTAGCTCCTGTCAGTGTAAAATCTTAAGCCATTGTACCCTATCTTAGTATGTCTACCCAGAGAAATACACTTGTTATTCATTCAATTATTAATGGCACTACCTGGGTCTGGTGAAGCACTACTCATTAGCAGATCTCAAAAGTGCTCTCTAAGATTAATGCCAACATTCTGCAAATGAAAAGGAAACTGTGGCACACTCTAGTGAAAGCATTTGCAAAAGATCACTCAGCACACTCATATAACTTAGATACAGTTGAAGATTTCTCAGCCTCAGCATTGTGACTTCACTGCTACAGGAAAGTAGAATATGTTGGCTACTTCATGGAAATTAGTTGCAAACGGCACTTTTTCCAAAATGCTCTTGGGAAAAGGCTCGCTCATGGACAGTGAGCCAACACTGCCTGAAGGGATGGAAGTTCATGTATTTTCTTCCCTTGAAGAAACTTGTAAACGCACAACACTGCAAAGACAATCCATAACCAAAATTAGGAGTAGAATTCCTTTGTATGCAAACTGAACATGTCTTTGAAATCTACAAAATGCAGAGCCAAGCTAAGGTATTTAGTTTCATTCTCTCCATACAGTCTAATTCTCTACATGCCAACATAAACTAATGTGATTGTATCCTTGATCCCAGATTAGTTTTAACTAATTTTTAAAGATGTACTCCTACATCTTGATCCTCTTACATCATTACAGATCACAGTCACTGTAAGTCAATTTAATTCTAAGACCTATTGAATGTCTCCAATTTATTATACTTGAATTCCTTAATTAATTGTTTCACTTGCTACCTGCATCTTGTAATTTATTTTTAATACAAGAGATAGTACCAAATGGAATTTTATTGAATAGGAAACAAATTAAGTTTTACATATGAACCCACAAAAACATTATTGCTGCTGCTGCTACTACTACTACTACTACTACTATATTTTACTGCTACAGAGCCACACAGGAAGTGATACACTTGATTCAATGCAGTTATCTGTAGCACCTGTGACTATAATCACTTTAGTTTTGTTTAGACTTCTGTTACAGTCAATGGGCTTTATGAGTCACCTCTGGATACACTTTACTAATCTTAAAGTAAACCTCAGATCAGGGGAATTGTATTCTAAAAGCACCCATCTCTTGCAATTCACTCCAAAAGCAGGCTGGAGTGACTGGCTCATATGTACACATCTGTGCCGCAGATGTCTAAAGTGCAGTGAGATGAATTCAACTGCACTGTCCAAAAGGGCCATACAGAGATTGATTCCCCATTCTGGAGGAACTCCTGAACAGGAGTGGAGGTACAAAACCCGTGTGATCCTTTTGTATATATAGTCAAACAACAAAAATAAGATCATGTTTTATTCTACACACCATACTTTTACATCAGAAGACTAGCAAGGATAGGTATTCAACAGAAAGCCCCAGAGAGAGGACAGAGTGCTTGCTAGCTGAAGGTAGATGCCCTATATTGAACAGACAGCAAAGAAGGGCACTTGAAATAAAGAACAGGTGAAGCAGTTGCAGGGAAGCGAAGAATACAAAATTCAGCAAACCACCACATAGGGATACCTAGAAGCCAAGAGGCAGGGAGAAGACACCAGATGTGAAGAGATACAAATAAGCGGGAAAGCCCTTCAGCATTATTCTTTGAAGAACCAAAAATTATGTCATTATTCTAAAAAGTTCTCATGAGGGAAAAGTGTCAGGAACACAAAACAGAAAACTACAGCTGACTTTTTGTAAGGGCAAAATAATCAATTGTTCTGTAAATGCATTAGGGTAGGGGAAGGAAAAGGGATTGCAGTAGTCTGACCTGGAAAATGCACAGTTCTTCCATCCTCTTTCTCACAAAATTTTTCATTTTTTCCCGCAATATCAACTTCTTTTTCTTTTTTGTTGGGCTTTTGTGTGCTTCCCTGTTTTTGTTTTAACCACAGGACTGAGATTCATCTGACTCAAATGACTGAGTGCAAATGCCTACATTGCAGCTTAAGGGAGGCTTACTCAGTTGTACACAGCTGAAGCAGCTGCCTAGACCTCTTTTAGAGACAAAGGAGAGAGAGAAACAAGCACTTCATCCTGATTCATCCAAAGACATGCATCTAAAATAGGACAGATGAATTTCACCCTAAAGGTGCCTGTTTATCTTCACTGATGATACAGGGAGATCGGGACCACTCATTTACAGGTGTCTACATGGTGAACATCTCAAGTAAGATGACATCAATCTCTGTGAAGATATTTTACCCTGTAAATTACAAAACAACATTAAGAAATATGAAAAAGTAAACAGTGGAAAAACATCTCCTTGAGTTTGTGAAGGCAGATACAGCATCTTGAAGCTTTACCAATCAATTTATGTCACGTAACACCACATATCAATCACAGGAATTGCACAGACCTCAATTTATCTCATCTTCACTGAATGCCCACCTCTACCCTTCTTTAGAAATTAAAGCTGTATGATCTAGTTCATAAAAAACCATTTGTGACACAAAAACTAAAATCAGGAAGGAGCTTGGTAAGAAAAACATCCCCATATTCAAGGTATAAGCAGGAAGTGAGATGCTGAGATGGGAAACACTGGACTACCAGAAAAAAATTACATCACAGAGGTTCCAAAACAGAAATTTAATACAACCATTTTTCCACAAAACCTACACCCATCCATTTTTTTTCTTCTTCTCATTAAATAAACAAAACCAAAACCCAACACTAAATACAGGTGATTTATTAACTTTCTTCTTTTATGCAGTAGTCAGTTCAAAATCAGTCTTGATTAATATGTAATAACACCACTTGTTTTTCAGATACAGTGGGACAGATACTGAATGTCTACAGTTATTTTTCTGTGTGCTGATAAACCTGCAATTCAAGATTAAGGTTACCTTCTCTCTATCTAAGAGAAATGTGAATTACTCTATCTGCCTTAATTACACTATATTTTATTCATATTATTAGAGATACCGCTATCAATAGTAAGTTCTTATAATCAGCTTCCTTTTCACTGATTAAAACAAGACTCAGACCACATACAGGCACACACAAAGGCATAATTCTTTCATAAAGATCTCCTGATTTAAGACAAGAATATAGAAAATTTAATGGCTACAAGTTGTATACCTGGTGTATACTAGTATTGGTGAGTTTTAATTCATCAGTCACAGAACACAAACATTAAATAATTGTCTCCTTAAATAATTTACCCTGAGCTATAGGCGACATGCCTTGTCAAAATATTTTTTAAAATCCATTGTTTACTCACTCTCCCCTCAAGAACTCCAGCTGGACAGTAAGAACAAATTCTCATTTGCAGTAGTGATGACCAGGCAAGATCAACATATTAATCCATGTGCTCAGCTATCTTACCCTTGAAACCCTAAAGAATCCCCATCATCCCCATCTCATTGGAGAAGGGAGGCAAACTCACCAGTCTATAGCTCCTAGGCAATTCTCTGGAACAACTATTTGCTAGGATGGTTTACATCCCTCTGCCAGAAGTTCTGCAGCTCCAAATCCAGTTACCCTCAGAAGGTGCAGGTGGATGCCACTCAGAGCTGCAGACTTTCTAACAACTAACACTTCTTTTAGCTTTTGTATCCCACACACCCACCTCAAATTGATGGTTTCTGCAACCTGTCGCAAAGAATAAACCAACCATAGGAATTAACCTGTTCTTCAGCAGGAACATCCAACCCAAAGAATTCACTGCACTGCCCTGGTATATCGTTAAAAATCCCGGTCCCCCTTTTACACTTTGACCATGATATGGTCCCTCACTAAATAAGCCCGAGCCATTCCTGTTGCATACAGTCAAGTCAGGCATACAGCACCTCAGCAGAATCACCTAAGAACACAGGACTTCCAATTTTTGGCTAATGTGTTTTAAGTACTGGTTGAAACATATCTTTTCTTCATGAAACATACCAAGAAAGATTTTCTTTTAGAACTGTGAATGTAATAAAAGCATCATACAGGTTGTGTTTTTTTCTTTTAAATGTTGAACATATTTTTACAGTTCTCCATCACATAGATGCCTAAGGATATTTACAATCAAATGGGTTTTTAAGTAAGTGGGTATAAATTCATTTCAACTTAAATTTCTTGAATTCAAACATTATTCTTTCGTTCTCCAAATCTTGGATAATTCTGTGAGTCTAAATCCATTTCAAATATTGGAAGAGCATGTTACCAAGCCCTTATACAAAGAACACATTTAAGTTTTCATGTGAAACACTAGCCAACAAGTAATATCCAAGTCACGTTTTTCAAAACAATCACTCTTTGTTGGTACTAAGAAACCACAGCTGGATACCCCATGAAATTTGGTTTATTGGGAAAAACAAAGCATGAATTAAAGCAAAAGAATAATGTACTTCAAAACACATAGCAAAAAAGTGACATTCAAAAAAGAATTAATAAAATATTTAAACTAAAAAAAAACCAAAATTAAATAATGTGAATCTTGGAGATATTTAACAGAAAATAAGTATGTTTTGTCTAAGTCACATCTGCAGAATTTGCTCAAACCAAGACAGAGTTATATGTATGTAAATGACTTATTTAAAATCCTGGTTAACTGAATTTACTGAACTTACATGCAGTGCACTGAATTTACTGAATTCTCCCATATGAACAACTGAACACTGGGTAACCACTTTCAAACACAGGTATTTCACTTCAGCTATGTTTCCTTAAGCAAGCATATTCACTGTATACTCTCCTTTTTCTCATTTTCCCACAAAGGGAGAAGTCCAGCCATTCCTCAGCTCCCGCTCAGAAGGTTATGCTGATACGTATTTTACTTTCCTACCTTTATCATCTGAACAGTTTTTTATCTTATGTGGCCTTACTCTGACAATTACGGAACAGGAGTGTCCTATTCATGACATTAGTTACAACATGATCCTGTTTGCAGGCTCCAGAGAGACCTTTGCTAAAGTACTTCTATCAAGTTGTAACAGCAGAGATAATTGCAAAAGCTTCTCTGGAATTCTTTAGCTGTCTCTATCAAAACTATCTCATCTCTGAGAACTGCGTAAGTACCCACTGAGAAATTCTTTTCAGGGAATTAATTAGATTGTATCATGAGTCACCAGCACTAAATTCCTCTTTCATTTTCAGAAACTGAGCACTGTAATACAACAGCGTAGCTATTTTCTGTATTCTCCAATGGCACCTCCAAATACTACAAGAAAAAATGAAGCTTAATGCAAGTGAATTTGATAAGTGCAAATGCTTCCTTATTTGATTAGGGTAACAGAACATACTTGTTTAAATGAGTAAACATGTGCCTATGATTTCCTGCCTGTGACAGAAAATGAAAATGTTTAAATTAATTCCTAGAGGCTTTGTCTCTGGATAACCCACACAAAAGCCACGGGAAGAAGTACAGAAGGAGATATGTATATGGAAGTCATGCAGCATATTGGTACCAAATGTCACAATATGAGACAATCCTGAGGGTCTTTACCCAAGCAGTCATTCAGTGATGCATTGAAGTACCTTAAGTAGCAAATAAGCAACCCAAATAAATTCCATCACCTATACACACAAAGTTGAACATCTCCGTATTTGGCTGACTGTGGTTCTGACTGGTTTCCCTGCACTTGGCAACAATTGTTAAAAATGAAGTGACTATATTCTTTAAAAAGAGCCCCAAAAAAATCATCCCTACTTGATTTTAATGATACAGACTAAGCAAACAAACAAAAAAACCAAAAAACAAAGAAAAAGTAATTTAATTAATGTTCTTTACTTTTTAAAGCAACAGAATTTCCAACTGATTTTTTTCTTATCAAAAAGTGCACACTCACAAATTAACATACTGTTAATATGCAGCAATAAAACCAGGATATATTTTAATACAGAAGATAAACTTACACCGTTTTTAAAACTATATTAACAGCATGGGTAAAACAGTATTTTTCAAATCAGCAAATATACCTATAAAACTGTAATGTATTTATTAAATCCTCAAAGATGCACAAAGGCACCTTATGTTGTTTTTACAGAATGAGAGGCCATTTATCTGATGCCAAAACATCTCTGAAAAAGCGACATTATATTCAAGGAGAGCTTTTCACTTGGAAATCATAATCATTTTCTATCCTGACAAACACAGCTGTTCTAGGGAGCAGCTAGCTAGCTGGATAATACCAAAATGGTCAGATAGTTAGATGGCTTTGGTGAAATGCTTGTCTAAGTCATAAATTCCATTGCAAATTTTAGGAACATGACACAAAGAAGAAAATTCAGGGGTATATGGCCATAACTAATCATATTCTTCAGCTGGATATTGTCAGATCATTTTCCTTGAATAATAAAATGTTATCCATTGCCCAGATAAAATGCTATCGTGACTCAACTTACAACAGGAGTTTCATTTGGCCTTACAACCAAAATCCCTCTTACATGTTCTGACACAGGTGACAAGGACAAAGAGACATTATACTTTTTTATTAACTGCCTTAAATAAAAACCTTCAAGAAAAATTAATATTCTGTTTTAGTTCACTAAATACTACAAATGAATCTCAATCCATTTGCCTAAGACTGATTTGCAGCTATCTAGAAGTAAATCTGTCATTCTAATTTCTCTTTTTTAATACCTTCTTTAAGCTTCATAAGTTATCTTAAACATATATTAATAAACATATATTTTTTTTAAAAATCAGCAACAACAGTGTGCCAGAGGTTTCTCTGGAGAGTCCCCTTTTGAATAGAAATCTTACAAGATCATATTTTGATCAAAATATTGACCGTATTCTTATGCCAAGTTTTTTGTTCCTTTTACTCTCTTTCACTGACTCAAATTTCTTTTCTAAATCTAATTTTTTTTTCCAAGTTACTTCAACACTTGTAACTGTTGCTCTTCTGTTATTGATCTAAACCAGCACGTTTATCAGCAAAAACAGCCCTTGCCTGTACACTGGCATTGCTTTTTGGACCCCTTCAGGGAAAAAAAAGAAAATACCTTTAACTTTCTGTTTTGGCCTTTACTGAAAATGATCATGACAAAGCAGAAACAGAGAGGCAGAAAAGCCAAGGGCATGTCAAGTGCAAGTGCAAGTAGCTCCATGTACACCTGTCTTTATGAAAACTCTATTTTAAGCCATGAAAATATCTGGGACACACATACACTATTTTATTCCTTCTAATGGCTTCCTGTTGGAGAAGGAAGGATGGTAGGACACCTAGTCCAGACCCACTGTTGCCATTTCTGCTTCAATCACTTCCTCTAGCCCTTGGGAGCTGCTATTTGCCACTGCCTTTCCATGGAAAACAAGCAGAAGGCTTGTACCACAAGTTGTGTCTTCCTGGTAACTCTACCCTGGTGGAGCAGTCTAGTTGCATGAGCTCTTCTCTGAACTAAAATGCTTTTATTAATTCCATGCTCCATCCTTATTATTTCCAGTCAAACCCATACGCAATTGTCCCTGGCGTGTGGAATGTAACACTTCTGAAGCACTGTCCATGTGTAGCTGCTTATACACCACACACTGTAGTTTCCATGTTTCTTCTTCAGAAAATAATACCTAACATACACTAACCAGCATGAAGTGTTAAAGACTGTTTGCTCTTGCTTTAGTCAGGATGGGACAAAGAGTTAAGAGAATTATTTTAGATATCTTGTAGCACCTGTCTAGTTTTAGGCATTGGCACCCGCTGGCTGAACTGGGACAGCCTCCATACTTCAGAACAGGCACTCTTGGGGCTTCTCTGAACTTGAACCTGTTGGCATCACTGACTGCATTTCAAAGACTTTCATACTGGAAATAGTAACAACCTACAGCCTTTTCATCTAAACAGAAAAACATTATTTTCCTTACATTAATTTTAAGATACCTCCTCTGTTACAATGCATTAGGAACAAATGGCTCCTGAAAGCACCTTCTGCAATCTGGGCACTGACCTGTTGCACTCACAAGTCATGGAAGAAAAATCAGCATCATACAAATGTGCACCCTTTGGACTTAATAGCACTCACAGACATCAGAACAGCTAAATTAGGGAGAACAAAAAGCTCTCCCTTTATACTGTAGCTAGCAAGTGGGTTCCCAAGCCATCTCTATTGTATTGTAAGACTTCCAAGTAGTCTGATACCACCCTATGTTATCAATTCAACTAAAATAAAAATAAAAATAAAGCTTATTTTACAAATTATAAGGATTTATCTAGTATTTCTTTCATTGTTAATGAGCTACTCTCACTCTTCCAGCAAGTCACTTCATAGATGCACATCATCACAATTTCATCAAAATCATGAACTCTTATGAACTACTATTCCTGAACAAAATGTGGGGTGATGGTTTGGGGGTTTTGGTTTGGTTTGGTTTTATTT
>VWZN01014159.1:73712-91659 GCA_013396955.1 Regulus satrapa
TGGTTCTGCCTGCACTGATTGCTGCCAGAATCTTCAACCAGCACACTTCAAAGCATGCAGCAGGCTGACAGAAACTACTTCAAATATCTGGCTCTCTGCATGTCCTTTCATCCCTTCTCTTATCTGGCTGTGGCTGCTCATCTAGGGCTATGACTCCTTTAGTTCTGTCTGAGATGGCTCTCCCTCAGGTTGCTCCGGGTCTGGCTTCTCCCTTTGAGATGCATCTGCCTTGTTTCTCCATTTTATTAGAGCCGGTTGTTCCATGCTGATTGTTGCTCCTCATGTTTTCTTGCTGCCTCTCTCCTCTGATGCTGCAGCTCTCCAGGGCTATGATTCCTGCTGTCAGTTATTTCTGGTGTGGAAAGGCTGTCACGCTTTTTGCTTTGATTTAACAATTCTCAGTTCTACTCTTGTGTTCAACAGGCTATATTTTCTACTGCACTTGGGATATAACCACTTTTCCCGTCATCGTGGGAGGACACTATCTCACTTCCAGCTGCACTAGGAAGACATATGCAGTCTCTGATGCAACTTGAGAGCCTTGAATCATCCACCAGTACTGTTTATTAATGAACTATCACGACTTCTCATTTTTCTCTACTTATTTGTGGCCCTAGTGGAGGATGACATGCTTCTATCTGAAGAATGACTAGCATGATGCTTTGGAAAGAGGCAAACTTTACCCTCAACCCTTTAAGTGGAAAAACATTGTGTCTGCCAGGCTGCAGTGTCTGCTTCGCTCTGCTAGTGGTATTACCTGGATGCCATTCTTTAGGGGTTTATGTCATGGATTTCCTCCCACATGCAATCACCAAGGATGAGAAAGTGGAAATGAGAAATATATTCAATTTTGAGGCAATTAAATAGCACATTTTCCATGGTCATTTCTGAAGTGTGTAGGAAAAGGCATGTCTTTAGAATGACAGCTGAATGTCTAGCAGAGATGTGTACTTTCATGGTGTCTGATTTATGCTATATTGATGACAGTAAAGACAATGAAATAAAAATGACATTCTATGACTATCATTTCACTGAACCAAAGTTATATGGGAGAAAGTTTCATCATTTAAATATCATGCAGAAAACTGTGAATAGAGAATAGAGATCACATCAACAATCCATGGGCTCAGGGAGCACAAGATTGACATTTAAAAAAAAAGTTAAAAGACAGTGAAAACAAAATCCAAAATGTAGGGAACAGACACTGCATATAGTGGGAAACTGTTTAAAAATATTTTATTTAAGACAGTAGAAAAGTCCTCCCTGGTTTTCCTGACCCAAAGTTTAGTAGAATCAAGAGAAAAAAATTCCTGACAGCTTAATATTTTACAGCAATTTAAAAAGTCACTCAACCAAAGACAACCTAAAAGTCATCCCAGAAACACCAGCAATAATTTCTGCCCAGTAGGGCTCATTCCTAGACAACTTTGATAGACAAGGGCATGATAGGCATGACAAGGGCTTTGTGGCACCTGAAAATATTTGAGCAGATAACTGACCAGATGAAAGCCTTCAGTGTAACTTTAAAGTTTGGATTTTATTGACATACTATTCAGCACAGCATTTATATTGGCAGACACTAGAGACCTAGAGGAATAGGCTCTATTCTCAGTATCTAATAAATGAGCTTATTTCCAGAGCTGATTTTCAGTATAAGAAATGTATGCATGCATACAACAAACAATGTAAGATATATTAAATGTACTCTGATTTATCCTCAGAAGGAATAGTGTCAGATGTTTCAAGGAAGGTACAAGAAATACTGAAAAGAATAGCTACAAAGTACGTCAGGAAAGTTTCTTCCTATTAAACAATAGGCTTGTTGTATCTTAAACCAAAAGGATGGTCAGCTACAGAGAATAGCAGACAGACAAATTACCAGACATGACAAAAAAGACTTAATAGATGAAAGAGGGGTTAATTTAATCTCCTCGCCTATGAAGGTGCGTAAGTAAATTCTTCCACTGCCGTTCCCTAAGGTAGTTCGCTAGATCTGGTAACTGGGCTCAAAATTTAAAAGATCATGCCCTAATATGAACTCATCCAAAGTCCCCTATGACTCACGAGAATTGGACACCGGAGCAGCTAAATTGAGAGATGGTGCTGCATCCATTGGGCAGGGCCACTGTTACACAGAAAAGGGAGCATTTACATAGACAGATATAAGACAAAAATTGTATTGTAATCTCTACAAAAAACAGACTGATCCTATTAGCATGCATAAAATAACTAACAGTATACAGATGTGTGCTACTGTCCTATTTGTCACTTCAATGTAAATGAAAATTACCTGATGGTTGCAGAGTATTCATAAAATTGCCATGTACTATAGTTAACTGTAAGATAGTACCATTACTGTATAAATTATAAAAATTATTAGACTGAAATACGAAGATACTCATGTCAGATAAGCCTCTGAACCTACCAAGTTCAAACTATCACCAGATAGCATATGACTGAAAGACTTAAACAATGGGAGTATTCAGTATGCTAAAAGCTGCTGGCTGTTATAGCTTAATTGACCTAGAGCAATATTTTCCAAGATAGCTAAGGGATTTTTAAAAATGTTACCTGGGCTCTTGAGGAACTGCAGCATTTTAAAATCTTTTCCTAAGTACTTTGTGGTTTTGTATTTTATCACAGGTCCCTATGACATGGTCACATATACTCCTACACACACACTCTCATTTGCCCATCCTTAAGGGCATATGATTCTTTCATGGAAGAGGACAGTGAAGTTATGGTAGCCTAGGAGTAACTTATGGCTACAAGAGAGGATAACACCTCTTTTCCAGCCCAGAGTGGGCACTGGATAAACTGGAGTTTCAGTCACCAAGTCAGCTCTATGCTGCCTTGCTATAGTCTGATGTTAGGCAGAACAAATTACTAGACACAAAGGCCATAGTCAAAAGATTTTTGCAACAGAATCATCATCAGAGAGCTCCTGTAAAGGAAGGCTGCAGGCAGCAGCCTCTGTGCCACATAGAAAACACATCTGGCCATGACACTCAAGCACAGTTTTACATGTCCTAGCCTGTAGCAGAGAATAAGCATGTGGTACGATGGGAAACACCAGCTTAAAGGCCATGTGCTAAGTGTAAACTCAGTCATGTTATGGAGGAGGGGAAACCCTCTCACTCCTGCATAGGAGCTGTTGAATACAGAAACTAGTCAAAAGACTTTTGACTCATTGAAATGAAATTTTGAAATGCAATTTTTTTAAATGCTTGTAGTTAATACTTGTATTCCTTCACCACACCAGTAGGCAGCTTCTCCACTCACTGTTCAGCAACGACTTCAGAGTTTTCACTAGCTGACAGAAAAACTCTCATACCCAGAAGAAACTTTACATTTAAATTTAGCCCTTGATAAGTTTTCTAGAGGGTTTCAGAAAGACAAAAACTACATATCCATCTGCTTTTTAAAGCAACTAAGATAATTCAACCATGTCACAAAATAAATAGTAATAAAAAACCTAAATCTTCCTACTGAATTCTGATAACCTCCCAAGTTTATTTATAACATTTACTAACATTTGATATGTTGAATGTAATTGGCTATAATCACTGTAGAATATTCCAACTGCAATCCACACAGATTAGTTTCCCATATGTAGTTCTACAATGGTATTTCTTTTACAGACAGAACATGATCTTCTTATAGCAACTGACATATCTGTATCATATAGATAGAGTTAGTCTCACCTTTTTATAGGCAATCCAGTCAAACACCCTGTCGATGTCTGAAGCTTGCTGCACTTCCTGGGATACTGGATGTGAACTGGCCAACCCATCCAGCAACATCACTTCATGTAGGACATCTGTCAGAAATCTCTGCTTTTCCTGAAATACAGAATATGCAGTAGTATCACAGACAAATACATATTTACGGAAATATAGAAATTATGCACAGTTACCAGAAGCAGCTGATTACTATTACAGTTGACTAAAATCAGACCTTCTGCTTTGAATGTAAACCCATGACCTTCTACAATCGTGAACAGGTATTTAGAATAGACATAGACTTGAGATCCTTTCCTGCAATCTTGAATCTTGACTGAAATTAAAGAGCATTACATTAATCAAAATGTATCTATATGTGCAGACTGGAATTCTGATCATGACTACACATACACACTTACAAGGGATGGGGAGAGAGACAAACTGGCAAAATCTTCAATCACAAAAGAGATGCTACAAGTCCTCAAGCTCACTGCATATGCAGATACAAAAAATTTTTGATAAAGATGGGTAAATACAATTACCACTTTTTTATTTAGTAAAGTTTAAGTTACTTGGCTCTTAGTGACCAGTTCATATAGGAGATCAGTGTGGGACAGGACAATGAAAAGAGCACACAACAGTGTCGCAGCAGATGATTGCACTGTCTTTCATAACTCTAGTATAGAAATCCTCCTTGAGCTATCTACAAACTTTTTAGCTTCCATTTGAAGGAAACCATTATCATCTCTCTTCATAAGTAGGAAAAGGGCTGCATGTAGTTAAGTGACATAGTCAAAGTCACAGCTACATCAGAGGCAGGTACAAACCCAAAATATGGATAGCAGAGGTATTTCAAAACTGCTACCTCTTCACTCTGGCAGCAACATTAATTAAATGCTCATGTAGACTCTATGCATTGTGGTGCACTCATTTGCACAGGACAACTAGATGGGGCTTTTTCAGCTGAGAAATCATGTGCCCTTAAAACTCCTCATATTAGATGTCTTATATCCAAAACACTGTGTCAGGAATATAAGAGCTTTATTTACTTGCTTTTTCAAGTCAAAAATAAATGCAAAGCGTGAATTAAAAATTACATAAGGCTTAAATAAGCTTTTTCACCTGAAATTACATATCTCAAACTTTAAATAAATTATAACAATTCATGAATCAATGTTAACCTATGTCATGATAGAAAAAAACTCTGGAGAATGCTGTATTTTTTTCCCAAAAGCCACCTTGATGTCTACTTAATAAATTCTATGTTTAATTTCTTGGGTGGCGTGGTTTTGGTATCAATGTGTCACTTTAAATTATTTTTATAAGACAGATGAAAAGCTCTTCCACTGCTGATCTACCTAGAAATAAACCTTTATGTTAACATTCATTAGAGCACAAGAAATGTACCTTGAGCTGACTGCATATCCAGGCAATTAAAAACACAGGGTGCAGGAAAGCCAATTACCTACACACTCTTGTGTTCTCATCTGACTGCATGAGGTAAGATTTGTAGACAAAAAGTAATGTCTCTTTCATATCATTGTTAATTTCCAAATTTTCTCAGGCATAAGCAGTTAGTAACTGTCCTTTTTTAATAGGAAAAAAAGTGTAGAGAAACAATTATAATGACAGTTCTACTCATGGGGAAACTGCTGAGGTGTAAAAATTGTAGATATTTTGGTTACACTTCACTCACATTCTCTATCAGTCAGTAACAAAGCCCCGGTTTCATCAAATATATGATATGTAACTTAGAGGCATGAACACACAGACCTGTCTCCAAACTCAGATTTGGATCCCAGAAGACAAATAATTGTGTGAGTGGATTGTTACTGTTTGGAATTAACTCATTAAAAGGACCCTGGATAATCACAAATTAATACCTTAAATACAGAACCAGAATCAAGGAAATTAGTACATAACAAACATAAAGAGAAGCTGCAAGAAAATTACAAAACATATAAAGAGAACAGGCTAAATTTTGGGTTTCTGTTTGTTTCTTTGGTTATGTCCTTAAGGACTGAAAAGGAGAACTTCAGATTCATGATTGTTCATTTAAGCTACCATAGCTGAAAAGTCTTCCTTGAAATTTAGGGTGGACTGTCACACTGGGATACAAAAGGAATAGTTAGTATGCCTCCAAAAAAGCAAACCTACAGTTTAGTGAGAATTAAAAAGGCTTTTGACATATAAAGCTAAATTTATTGAACTAGAAGGATTTCCAGAACATTTCCAGCCTTTCCCTTTAGTGTAAAGCCCCTGAGAGCACATTGGAGAAGGGGACTCAAATATAATTCGAGGGAGGCACAGATAGACTGCTGTTGACAAGGGGCCTGTAGCTAGAAGAGGCAAAAAGAAGCAGAAGTACAGAAAGAAACTAAAATTGCCTTAATTATGTTGATGCAACACTACTTCAGCTCTTGAAGTCCTAATACCACATTAAGGGGAAAAGGTCAGTACATGTGACCAACTGCTTATACTGATGGAAGAAGAGCTTTCTACTCCCTCGTTAATTTACCCTATTCATACAGTGGAATTGATCTGTTTAAGCTGGCACCTACAGGAGTAAAGAAACACTCAGGACAGAAATTGTAAAGGAAATCAATCTTGGAATGCGCTTAATGAGACCAGCAAGTCAGCAACATGATAGGTGTCAGATTTGCAGCTACACGTTGAAACAATGACAAAATGCTGTTCAAGATGACCCTTTCCTGAGGGAGTTCAACTGCAAGAAAAAAGCCAAAGACTGTGATCCACCTGTGAGGAAGAGAGGGCTTCAGGTGAGTCTTAAGCCTTGCTTGAAAAGTGTCAGCAGCCTGCGCAAGTGCAATGCTAACACAGGGCCAGGACTCTGAGCAGGAAGGGTATTGCAGCAGCACAAGGCGAGTCTGAAACATGGACAGAGCTGCTTCCAAACAAATGTGTGCCTCACTTTAAAGACAAAGAGTAAGCTCCTCTACTCCCTGTCTTCCTACTGTGCACTTGGAATCCCAACTCTTCATCTCTTCTCCTCAAAGCTTTCCTTGAACTGTGTATGGTCAAAGTCTGAGACACCAGACTTATGTTGAAAATAAAACACATGACAATTATTTCTGGTTTCTCTCTTTCTTATTCCTTAGAGTGCTTCCAGTTGCAGGGAATGAAGTGCTGTTATCAGATGAACATGTCATTAAAATATCTGCATTTTCTGATTATTCCCAAACATCTGTGGTCACTAAATTCAAGTATTTGTTCCTTCATAGGAATGATTTCTTTCAATCTTCACCAGTTTCTCTGCTTTGTCTGCTTTGCATGAGACTTTCCTGAAAGACTTGTCCTTTTTCTGTCCTGTTTCCTCCTTAGCCAACACTCAAATTAATTTTGTTCTTGGGAAAAAGAGATAGTGATCATTATTCATATATAAATCTCCACCAGTGGGCCCAACATTTAACTAGTCTATCTTTAAATGGAAAGAAAGCAATTGTGAAATAACATTTTTGGCAAAAAAGACTGTAGCTTCAAAGAAGCATTTACATTCAAGAAAAATTTATTTTTTATAACAGGATAACAATTTTGTAATGGAGAGGGGTTGCTGCTGGTGATTTTACAATATCATATTGAAGTATAATGTAAAAGTTTGCATGACAATAATGTAATACTTAAAGACAGTCACATAAAAATAATTTCTAAAAAATAATATGAAATACCAGGGAAAATAACTAAAATGAAATATTTTTTTAAAAAATGTAATTAAAGAAGCAGCATAATGAAAGCCCAAACTGAAATTAGTACACAAAAGAGATCAAAGGCCTCAATATTAAAGGCATTGCCTTTGTTCTGGGACAGCCATTTGAACACTTTATGGACTGCGAAATCTCCATGAATAAAGCTGAGCACTGGTGTGCAAATCTGCAAATGACTTTCCTGACATATTTTCTGAAAATATCATCTCCACAAGAGCCTTACTAGCCATCAAGAATACAAAGAAGATAAGTGATCTTTCATGCCTACAAGAATAAGCATTTGCAAGACACAATATTTGGGTTTACAGGGAAAGTGTACCCTAGGGAAAAAGAAATAGGGGCAAATTCTGAAAGCAATCAAAGAAAACCAGCATATACACTACCACAGTTGAGTTGTAACAAAATATATTACAGGCTGCAGCATAACAAATCAGAGGAATATAATCTATGAGAAAATCTAAGGTTTGGTAAAATACATTAAGGCTAGATAAGATCCACTGAGAGCCAAAATCAAGTTCTTTCTGTCTACATGCTTACAAATCCTAAGTTGTCATAGCACAGGAAGTCTCCTGAGTACTTGCAAATGAAAGCAATGTTTCTTTCTCACTTTCCAACAGTATTTTTTTTGTAAATACCTTGAACAATTTACAAACTGTTTTGTTGTGGTTTTTTTTAAATTTACATCCCTGTTGTGTGCTTCAATTATGTGTATAATTTGCTGAAGGAGGCCTGCAACACATTCTACATTTATCAGCTGTGAACATGTCACAGCTCCATATCCACCATCATAACCTTCTTTTCTGCATTTTCTGTCAAAGGTCTTGCAAAATTTATTGAGAAATTTTCACACTGACTGTCAACTTTCGTTGTTACTAAGCAAGGTAGATGTCCTAGGAGTTCATAGTTAAGGAAGACCAGCAGGTTTGAGTACTGGGAAGGAAAACTGGATACGTATTTTCTTTTTAATCATGACCACCTGCTTACATACCAAGCAGATGGATAGCTGATTTGGAGTTCTTAAGCAATTCTGCCAGCTATTTCAACTTCTGTTTCCTTTCTCCACTCTGTTTATTAGAAACAGCTTTAATTTGGTTGCACACCAGAGGCATTATGCCAAATGTATGTCTTTAGAATGAGAGGATGCAGTACAAAAAAGGGGAGCATTAACGAAGGAAACAACACATACTGACCACTAGCACTTCATGAAAAAAGGCCAATTTCACTCTCCAAGACCATGTTTTGCCACCATGTATGTAGTCGTCTTCACTGAAATAGAGTCTTTAAGCAAACAGATGAACAGAGAGATTTTCTCGTGCATTTATTTTCAGAGCATTCTAAAATACTAGGCAACAAAGCATGAAGTTTATCCTCTAATTCAAACACCACAGAGGAAATCTGTAAAGGGAAATCACCTCAATTAAAGAAACAGTAAATAATACTTAAACGTTAAGTGGTTTTATGATGTGGTTGGTATACTGAGTCAACTTCCAGCAACAACAGTCAAAGGTTACCATCCATGAAAATACTTTTCAGGTATTGCACACCTAGACTGTGCTTGCTTCAACCTGAAAATGATGAGATTAAGCAAGCTAAGTCCTGAAGGAACCAAAGATGTTTTGCAGACACACCAAAAATAACTTACCAGTTTGTGCTCCAAGTAACTGCACACTGCCACAACTTTAAAATAAAGTGGTAGCACATTCAGAATTGCTGAAAATTTGAGAAGCAGTCTTTCACTTAAGAATGCCCTCAAAAATACAATTAAACTTTTCTACTGAATCTCCCATATCAACTGTACTTCCTGATAAGATGCATATTATTGTTTCACAGGGCAACCTTGTAATGAGTCCTTACTTTGAGGCAAAAGCTGCTGCAAAATTTCTCTCTCATCTTTTCTGAAGATGAAGTGTCTACTGATTCAAAATTATGTGAAATTCAGCCAGCTGAGTGAAATTTTTTTCTGAAACTAAAGCTTCATCTAAACCCTGAACTCAGAAGGTTTGAACTCACGACTCCAAAGCTTTCAAGATAATGTCATTTAAACTGCTGTCTCAAGATGAGCAGGAAATGACACCAAGCTAGAAGAGACACTGACATTCTCCAAACCCATACTTAATCTCTTTAATATATGTTTCATCTAAATGTTGATATTCACTTATGTCTGATCTCTAACTGTTAAGAGTTAACTACTTAAAGAATTCCCTATATTAATCTACTTTGCCAGAGCATTCAAATAATGCAAATGTGTCTTTAAGAAAAAAATGTGGAAATTGAATTTTTTTTCTCAGTTATTAGTAAAATTTAGTACTAGGATTTCCTACCTGGAATACTTTAAAAAGACTAGTAATTAGGAAACACAAGGTCTTGCACCTTACCTTTACAATCTCTTTTTTCCTGCCAAAGTCAATTATATATGAGATTCTAGTTAATCTTGGACTGAAAGCTTCCCCCATAGTCAAGTTAAAACAAAAAAATCATAGAAGGATTGACTTCACTGAGCAGTTACTGGAGGAAAAACACTCCATGTGGTATTAATTAAAGGCTTATTTTATACCAGCACGGGAGCCTTTAACCAAAAAAGAAAAGATGAAAGTAGTTTTAAAAAACGAGAGGCTGATTTTCCCTCAATGCTGAGTCAGCACGATATTTATGCTGGGTTAGAAGGATCAAGCAGGCTATAGCTCAGGTCTGAAATGCCAAAATAATAATGAAATAAATCAAAAAGGTCCATATATTAAGTCTACTTCAAAACTTACAGTGATTTTCTGGGTTTGCTATGAGTCAAACAATGCCTTCGAAATCTTTACTGATAGAGACAAAGCACATTAAAGATATGCATGTGTTTAGTGGCTGAATTCACTCATTATTCCAACTAAGACAATGAGAAAGATGGACACTAAGATAATTTATCTATTTCTTAATTTTTGTGATACAGACATGTTTATATGCAACCTAATTATTATTTTCAACTGTCTGTAGTAATGGCAGGATTGTCCAGACTGTGGAAATTAATACTGTAAAGGAAGCACAGCTCACTTAAGGAAGGAGGAAAGATACCCTTCTATATAGGTACAAAGTTTTAAATTTAATACTTAGAAAAATTCTGGAAAATATGACCATCCTTAATTATAAAAGTAGTAAGCAAATAAGAAAGTGGAAAATCCTATCCCAAGTCATTAATTGATCAAGAAGACACAGGATTCAAAGCTATTGCTGATGTACTACACCTTAACTCAGCCAGTAAAGTTGTCAGCAAAGTATATATTATTTATATAATAAAGAAAAGTGAGAAGGCAGCTGGGTTCTGTGAAATGCTTTCTCAGCACCAAGCCAGGTACTGACTGCTAAAGTATTTGATGCTCATTTGATGGATGTAAGGGCAAATTACATGCCAGTAATTCCTGCTGTCATAGTCCTCAAAATCTACCCCAATACCAGAGACATTCAAGGACAAACATGATGATTCCTTCTACCAGAAAATAAGGAGGGAAAAGATCAGTCAATAAATTCCTGGATCTGCAAGCCTCAGCCAAATTCCTTCCTTTACAAAGCCACGTGCAAAGGACTTCAGGATATGAGAGAAACAGGCCAAGAGGAAGAAGGACTATACAGCTGCAAATCAGCCTCTGAAAGGAGGAAGCTGAGCACAGTAGATGAGAAAAGACAGAGCTCTGAAGTGCAAATTACCAGCACAGAGTTTTCCACTGTAATTTTCTCTTTTCTCTGATCCTAAAACCAGCAAAGGCCCCTTCCACAGAGGTGAGATTACCAAGTATCGGTCATAAGATATTACAGCTGAAGAACTCACATCTAGCTGCGGTTGCTTTTTGATGGCATGGAGAGACAACCCTATGGTAAGCCTCTAATACAGAAATCTCATTTTTCTAAGGCATGAAATACCAACAGCTAGGGAACTCACATGCAGATGACTATTCTGAGCACACATGATCAAGCTAAATTCTCTGATCTCAGAGGAACACTTTGCAAAGACAGCTTTCTTTTTAAAATCATCCTGACAACACAGAAGCAACTATTTAAACTTTCCAGACCTGTAAGAATGAGATCTAATAGTAAGAATTTGAGGTATTTCAAAAAAAGAATTTTTAAAAACTCTTAATTTGGGAGACAGGCAAGGCAAGAGGCTGAAATGGGAAGAATGGTGAATTCATTCCCATGGCAAATGTCTAACTACTGTATAGCAGAGAGCTTTTCTGCAAAATTAAACATTGCTTCACCTTCACAAGGTAAAAAGTAACATGCATGGCTTATTTTTTTTAGCTAAAGAAAGGAAATGAGAATTTCTAGCTTTAATCTGAAGGAATTTAGCTTTGAAAGAGGATACTTAAGACAATGGGATAACCATTAAGGATCTCAGCACACAAGTTCGTCTTCTTGTTTTAAAAATCAGCAAAATTTCATTCCCTTCCTTGGGAAAGTTCTGAAGTATTAACTTCTGAAGCATTAATTGTAATGGATAATGGACACCTCCATCAGAATGCCTGTTCATTCTGTGCTTCACCCCAAGTTTTAATCAAAGAATAAACTGTGTTGGAAGGGACCCACAAGGACTATTGACTCCAATTCCTGACCTGGATAGAACCATCATTAAGAGCCACACCATGTGCCCAAGAGCATTGTCCAAACACTTCTTTGACTCAGACAGGCTTGGTGCTGTGACCACTTCCCTGGGGAGCCTTGCCCAGTGCCCAACCACCCTCTGGGTGAATAATATCCAACCTGAACCTCCCCTGACACAACTTCAGGCCACTCCCTCGGGTCATTGGGCATCACAGAGAAAAGATCAGTGCCTGCCCCTCCTCTTGCCCTCACAAGAAAGTTGTAGACTGACATGAAGTCTCCCCTCACTCTGCTCTCCTCCAGGCTGGACAGACCCAGTGACCTCAGCCAGAGGGTCCAGGACATAAGGACAGCAAGGGTTTATTAAAGACTGGATTTCCTCTTTCATTAAGATTATGCAAACATGTTGAAGTATGGCAGTAAACACCTTCTGGACAACACACACAATTCTAGATGTGATGGAATAAAGTGTTGCAGCTCCATGGCAGTTGGTACCATTATCCATTCATCTTTCCTGCTCTAAAAGAGTCTATGAGAAAACTGAAGAAAAACTGATAGAATTAAAAATGGCAGGGGTAACAAATATTTAAGAAAGCTAAAGAACCTAGAGAAGAAGGAAAAGCCAAGAAATGGGTTTCAGAAAAAAATAATGGATTCCTGTTTTGAGCAGAACTTGGTGCTGCTGGTTTAAGGAACAATGGTGTGTGAACATGCCTAACAGACAGCTCTTCTCAAGAGTCTCAGGTTCAGTCATACCAAGGCTGTGAATGCCTGATAAAATATACACTGAAAAATGCTCAGCTCTGCTAAAAGAGAAGCATCTTCAGACAAGTTGTATCCAAAATTTAGTGATTTGTAAGTATAAAAGGTGAAAGCTGATGTGCCTGTAGCCCATAAATATCCAACAACTCAGAGAGGAAGCCATGGATAGATCCCATTTTTTCAGATGCATTCATGTTGCCTAAGTTGCATTTCCAAACATAAGTCCTTTTTCTGGAATGGAATACCAGTCTTCTGCTTCTACATCTATCCAAAAAAGAAGTCTTTAGTAGGCTAAAATAAGCTGATTTTGACATTTTACTCCATGGACTTCTTCAGCAAACCTTTTAAGCTGATATTTCAGAACTACAAGGGAAAGAAGTTAACTATCTAACTTTCCTAATTCACTAGAAATAAAGAGGTTTATCACTCTTATCTTGACACAAAGAGCTGTGGCAACATACATCATAATTTTTTTTTTATTTATGATTCACAGGTCTGAATTAGTACTGACAAAACACCAACCAGAGTGCTGGACTATTGCACTGTTGGGCCATCATGACAAAAGTAGGGTTTGTAGGTCTTGTTTTTGCAACTTGTATTCCTTCCTTCTCTTCTGAAAAACAGTAAGCTGCTTGGAACAGTTTCTATTTTTATACATGATCACTTTAATTTTTTCAAGTTTACAAACTTCAGTCAATATGTTCAAACAGCAAATGAACTTTATAAAAATAACAAAATTTCCAGAAAGCCAAATTTCAGTAACTGTAACCTTTGCTTCCTCTTCCTAAAATCTATGTAATAAACATGCTGAAACATGACAGTATTGAATCCTACTCTAGTCTGCAAAAGAATTAAGCAATAACATATTATGAGTTTCAGTTCATTTTCTCATGATTTAAATATGTCAATATGGTAATTTTTATATCAAAGGCCAAAGATATTGGAAGTCTTATGAACAGTTTATGTCTCTCTTCTTTTTAATTTAAGGAAAAACTTAACAGATTAATACTTTTTCAGGCACAGCAATATTACTGTAGTTAATTCTAATTTATGCAGCACATTTCCGATTTCCCAGTTTGACTGCCATCCCTTGTTCAATCCACTCTTCTTGCTTGTATTCTGCTAGGATGTCAAAATTTCACATGATGGGTATGTTATCTGCATAACAGTGAACATTATATTCATTCCACAGAAATTTCAAGCAAATATAGTATATTCCTAATGACTTCTAAAGCAAAGTTATTCTGAATTTGTTAGACTGATTATGTGAAGAACAAATGAATGATGATTTGAAGATAAAATTCAGTGTATAAATGTTGTCATCTATGACACTTCACTACGCTAAAATCACAAAGGCCTGCCAGATTTCATTGCATTCATAATTAGAATCATTACATTGTAATTCAGGTTGTGTTCTTTATAAAGATGAATAGAATGAGTTTTAATATAGCCAAAGCCAGGCAAACCCAACAAGCCTACCTATGCAAGACAGTTGTCAGTTCAAATAAAGATTTGTTTTCCTTTTCATAATGCAATTATAAACCAAAATTGACACCTGAAAGAAAAAATTAAAATACAACAAAGAATTCCAATTTCACAAGAAACATAACTCAAGAGTAACCTATATTCAACTACTTTTTTTTAAATTAGCTTTAATTCATAATTATAGCATCTTCATTTTATAGCAAACAAAAGCTAAGGGATAAGTATACTCAAGAAAGCACACAGAAATGGAAACAAAATTCAGACGTTAGTCTTTAGGAATTTAAGGAAAACATCCAAGCCAAAACAAATCTGTGTTAGATAATCATGATCTATAATAAATACTGTGTCACATAATCAAACATATATAAGCATAAAAGATTAGCAAGCATAAACATGCCTCCAATGGACAATAAAATCTCTATAGGAACCTTCAACATGGTCTCATATATGATTTCCTCGTACTGAGGTCTCAAGTCTCTTATTTTTCTTATAAATTTTATATAGCTAGACTCCAGCAATTCATATAAATTGGGACCTCTCTAGGTACAATAACAGAAGAGCTACAAAATACTGTCCCATCATGGAATTCTCACTTCCCTCAGAGAGCTCCGGTATTTGCACACTGGCTGAAAAAGCATGTCCACCTGTGTATGGCTAGAAACCATACCAAAGCATAAATTCTCAATTATGTAACCCATGTAAATTTAGCATTTACTCTAGATTTACTCAAACAATACCAGGAAGATAAGAACAGTGTCTTTAGGGAGAGTGGAATAGAATACTGTAAGAGAAAATATCCTCAGTTTTATGGAATGTTTTAGCTAAAGATTTCTTTCCAATTTAGCTAGTGGATAAACTTCAATGTTCTCATGTTTTAAAAAATAGTCCATGTTAAATCCTAACAGCTTTAATCCAAAATATTTCTAAGCAGAGAGACAGGAGTTATTTTAATGTTGGGTAACGACAGACATGACATTATTTCTTTTGCAATAAATTGCAGATTACACTTTTGGATTGCTGTCAAATTATTTCACACCCAATGATTTTGCTTCATTTGACATCTGATACTTGCATGCATCATTTGCTAGTTTTCAGCAGTATAACAGAAACAGAAGTCTAAGAGCAGAGCAACTTTTCTGTGGAGTCTCCAGATCAACAAAATAGAACTGACTTACCATGTTCCACCCTGGGTAGAGGTAGTCTGTTCCAACAAATTCAAAATAGTGGGCAAAACCTTCTTTCAACCACACATCCTCCCACCAAACTGGAGTCACAAGGTCACCAAACCACTGGAAAAAAACAAAAAAGTTCAAATTAACAACTTTAACAATCCTTAGGAAACCATGTTTGCATATACTTCACCTAGACAAATACATTCTCCACATGTATTAATAAAACAGCAGTATTTACCATGCACTGAAACTCACAAACTGTATTTTTCCTGTGCTAATTAATTCAACATTACAGGATAACAAGTTAATGAAGTAAAACATTAGAAAAGAGTAAGCAGGGTAAAAGAAACATTGAGGACAGCATTCACAGTGTCAACTTCACTTCTCTGAAGTAGGTGCTCACCTAGGTTTAACAGACTAACATACACACTGGACAGAAAAAGGCTTCTAACTCAAGTAATCTGATCCATTACATGGAAACTTCATGATGCATTATATATGTGAGAATAGGAACACATTCTCCATGCTAGAGACCACCCTAGACCTAAATTTTAGCATTTCTTTCTCCCCACTCTCTGTCCACTAAGATTTACTATACTACTGATGCTCCTCCCCTTGGAAGGTTTTTTAAAGAAAGCAGCTTTACACGATAATGCCAGCTCTGTGGGTAGGACTCAGATGCCTAGAAGCAGGTAGTTGACGTCTTTTAGAGAAAATACTAGGGTATGTGAGATACCCATGAAGGCCCAGGAATTCCATACAGGACTTATAGGACATCTGCAGCCTTTGCAAAGAGCAACCAGAAGCAGAGGTATCTGAAACAGCACAGCCCACCTGTGTATATGCAGAGGAACCCTACTTGAGCTGCTTCCCTTTCCCATTTCCTCCAGATGATTCTTCAACATCCCCACTGACCTCAATCTAATTTAGCAAGAAGAACANTACACCAGTGGTAAGAACAGAAACATCAACAGTATTATGGAAACCTATTTCATGCTCTTTGTAGCCTCTCTTCTGCCAAACAAATACCCAAAACTTTAAGTAACATTATCTGCCAGTTTTCTCTTAATATTTATAAAAATTAGTTATAATAAACAGAAATAATTTTGAGTTTTCATGTGTAGGGAAGCTGTAAAATACAAGAGGCATCAGCAATTAAGTATTCTAGAGGGAAAGACAGGTCAGAGCAGAGGAACTGATGCTGAACTGTAATGAGAGTGAGGAATGAATGAAAGCAGAGTTGGCCCATAAGCAGTTTGATTTCATGACAGCTGGCTTGTTTGAAGGCTTTGTCTGGGACCTGAATAAAAGATGTCACTTCTGTGCATGTCTTTGTGGAGTGAGAATGACACCACAGAAGGATCAGTGCTGAAGTGAGGATCTGTAGTGAGGTGAACACTAGAGCTTCAAACAACAGACTAGCTGGAAAATTACCAGAGAGCCACATAAGGTTCAGCAAATAAAATTCAAAGGGAAAAAAAATAATGTGGCAATGAATGTCACTGACAATCAGCTTAAGATTTTAGAGAGAAAAGATGAGGTTGCTAGAAGTCATATTCATACATTATGTGAAGCTAAACAATGTACACTCAGTAAGCATAATAAGGTTGAAGGCTACCAATAAATTGACTCTCTACAGGGTCACTAAACATAGAACCTGATCTTAAGAACATTTAACTGAAAAAACAAAGAAATTCTTGAAATATATTCATATAGCTTATACATTTTCAGAATTCAAAACAATAAAATGAATATAACTTTCATACACCAAGAAGTATGGAAGTTAAATTCATACTTGAGCAAGTTGTTTAAATTATTTCTAATGACTAAACATAACAGCATAAAGTTTATTTCCTGAGTTGCAGAAGTACTACTGAACAAAATGAAACAAGTGGTAAAATTGTCATTTCAAACTACGACTAGCCAGAGAGATTTAAAAAAAAATAAAGGTTGTAAATTTCATAATACCTTGTCCTGTAATTTGAACTACTAATATTAATTTATGGTGCTACTTATGTGTTTTCTGGTTAATTTATTAATGATACAATTAAAACAATTTGTTTCATTATCTACCTAAAGGAAGAAATGTTTTAAAGGCATTAAACCAGTATGTGATATCAATATGACAATGTAGGGAATTTGCTTAACTGCTTTTGAACAGTATCAGAGAAAATTATGGATGTCAGAGACAGAGCAGTAGCCAGAGGCTGTAAGCAAGAAAGCCAAATTTTCCAGCAGAAAGGAGCTATTATCTTCCTAGGTGTTACATGTCTCAAAGGAAAACTTTAAGTAAAGCATTTAATTTCTTTAAATAATTATTTATTTATTTGTGTATTTGTCTACAGGCTCACTGTGCTGGAGTGAAGACCATCATTCTATTTTAAAATGTATTGATCACGTAAATTTCTCATCTCCCTCAGGTATTATGTCCCAATATACAGAAAGCACTTAATTTACAGATACGCTGAAAGGACACTCTTTCCTCTATGTTTTTTTCCTACAGATT
>VWZN01014161.1:8127-19133 GCA_013396955.1 Regulus satrapa
GGTGGATCTCTGCATCCCCGTGGATCACCACGGGCTGTGGGTGGATCTCTGCATCCCCCGGTGGATCCCCACAGGCTGCAGCTGCTTCACTGTTGTCATTCCCACAGCCTAAAGAGGAATCTTGGCCCCAGCACCTGAAGCAGCTCCTCCCCTCCTTCCCCACTGACCCTGGTATTGCCAAGGTTGTTTCCCTTACATGTTTTCACCTGCTCTTCTTCTCTGACTAGGAAAAAAACCTGCACATGCCCCATTTTTGTTTTGGTTTCTTCTTAATGCTGTTATCATAGAGGCATTACCATCATCTCTAACTGGTCCAGGCTTGGCCAGCAGCATCTCCCTCCTCAAGAGGCATCAGGGACTGCCTCTACTGGAGGTGGTGGAAGCTTCCAACAGCTTCTCACAGAAGTTGCCTCTGGGCCCCCCTGCTATCAAAACCACACCATGCAAAAACAACACACTGCTGTTAGCCAGATCTTGGTTTTTGAAATGATGAAGTTTTGTATTTTCTGTTATTATGACCTTAAGCATCAAAGAGTTGAAGTTGGGTCACTGAGGCTTCAGAGCCTTTGAGAGAACAAGAATAAATTCTTACCAACTACAGAGCTCCTGAGATGCTTGGGAGGGGATACATGGTCACAGGGAACAGGAACAGACTTGTTTTATCAATGCACAGTATGCTTTGTCCATGGTGTGATAGTCTATAACAGAATTTCTGAAGTCAGACAATCCCTGGAGTAAGTTATTTTTCAAAAAGGTGCAGCTGACTTCCAGTAAAGCTACAAAAGTATTGCTGTATGGCCTTTGATTTCTTCTTTCCCTGTGACAGTAGAGGTGATGTCCAGTAAAATTGGGCAAGTAGTGCAGGTAAATTTCAACTGAGTCTTTTTACTTTCAAGTAATGCATGTGAAGCATGTGCTTTATATACATAAAGCCACAGCAACCCTCTCTGGACGTCATCCCCAGGAAGATGCGCAAGCCACAGGTAGAGGGCTGCCTTGCTGTCCCCTCATCCTGCCTAGCTCTTTGGCTGTGAGATTGTAGTCAGGGATCAGAATTTTACAGTGTCACTTTAAGACAGAGAAGAATTGATGAGACTGATTGAGAAAACATGAGGTGGACATTTTGTTTATCTTGCACCTGGCTTGAGTGAGGACTATCATCTGCATGATGTCTGGGCTGCAACTGAGGTCTCACAGCCCAAGGTATTTTCACTTAACCCTCTGTACCAGTCAATGACCACACTCCCCTCACCATGAAAAACAAGACTTGTTGGAAATCTAGTTCATTAAGAAGAGAATGATAGGTTCAATGACCCTCTGATAAGAAAGCCTTTATTGCCACTTCAGAATGTGGAGTAGGACCAAAGTGTTTGTTCTGCTTTTTCATCAACTATAAATCCTGACTGGAAGTAACTGAGATGTTCATTAATCCCCATTTAGATATTAATTTTCATACCCCTCAGGATGCAACTGAGGGAGAACATAGGACATGTAAAGCATGCATAAAATACATCTCCAAACCCCATCTACAACGTTTGGTTGTTCCATTCCCATGGGACAGGCCAGAATCTATGGTGTAAAAGGAGGGAGAAGAACATGTTGGAAGAGAAAGGAGGAGGAAAACATCTGAGTCTGCTTGGGATCTGTCAGTGGGCTGTGACCTTCCTCCACTCCTGAAGAGGTTCTTCTGGACAAGCTTTTTGCCTCCAACTGTGTTCAGGTTAACATTAATCCATGAATGTTAATTTGTGCATATTATATTTAGTGCTAACAAATCTCCCTCACTATACTTTCTGTTGTGGCACATGTTAACACTCTTTAGTTAGTGTATTAGCATGTATCACCTGCAATCCTGAACTTGCTTTCCTGTTTCTTCAATATGGCACAGGCACACTATTCAGGAATCTGGCTCATGCAAATCCATATTGAACTTGATCATACCTGTAGTACCAAATTGGTAAATTGGATTATTTGTGCATCTTTCCTCATGCAGTTTTGCAGTTTTTTTCTTTTGAACTCACTAGACTTACAGTGCTAAACTGGCTATAATCAAAAATTTAGCCCAGCCACAGCCAGCTCTTTCAATATCTGAAGACCAACTGGAAAACAAGGAGATTTATTTTCTGAATAATTCCTATACCCGAAATGCAACAGGAGTGAGACCACTCTGGCTGTGAAGTCCTGTCTTGTTGCCCTGGGAAATTCCCATGGTCCTGGCCCTAGGAAGCTGCTAACCTCTACTGTGCTCCGCCATGTATAGGACACAAGAAACAAAACCCTTCTGAAATGCAGCTGTCCATTACTGGTCTGTGTCCAGCATTTACACACCAGCTCTCTATCAGCTGAGGCATGCCAAGACCCATGTGCAGCTTGGTGACATCAAGCAAAGTACACTGAAAGGAGTGGACTTCACAGATTCATAGGTTTTTAACCCTGTTTTAAATTGCTCTAGCACTCTGACACGGCACTCTGTGAATGCCATAAAAAATTGATTTGTTAGTCAGGGAAAAAGAGTATTCAGCATTCCTTTGTTTCTACTATCACATCACAAGGAGAAAACCCCAAGCATTCCACAGACTTACATTATCAAAGCTCAGACAGAAAAAACCTCCATGAGAAAATCTCAGAAAACCTCAAAAATATTCCACACAGGGCATTAAAAAAAAAAAAAAAACCTGACAACCTACCAGGACCTACAATGGACATTTTATTTTTATGGACCTTCTCTGAAGTAGTATTCCACAACACACCAGTGAGGCCAAGGTTTGACATCAGTACAAACAATTAAAAGGAGACTGATTCCAGTCACTGGCCCCTCTAGACTTATATTTTACAGTGTGACAATTTACGATTTGCAAAACAACAGCAGATATTATGGCTTCTCACATGGAATCAGCTCTGCAGAGTCTAGTGTAGGGGAACATCCTTCTCCCTCAACTTCTCATGGTAGTTCAAGGAAGATGTAATCCATCCTACAGCTGCCAAACTCCAGTGCTGACCAGCAGGAATCAAGGTATGGCCTTGTTCTCATATCTTTCATTAGGAAGAAGAAAAGTACAATAATAGATAGTGCTGTCCTGCCATTTCCTGTGGCTGGTCTAGACCTTCACAAGCAGGCATAATCCAGCAGGTAAGGCTTTCCTCTCTGGATGCCCCAACCCAAAGGTCACCTCAGTTAAGGGAGGACTCTTCTGCTAATTACAGTGAGCGCTGAATCACAGACAACTAATTCAGTGCCTGGTGGCTGTTCTCAGGCACCAGCACTTCACCTCTTCTGGCAAGGGCTGAAACTGGGAAAGAAAAGCTGAACATCAACCTTTTTAATGACTTGTTCTCTCCCAATCAAAGAACAGAACCATGCAGGGTACTTACACTGTTACTGCAAACAGAGGGAAAATGTAGCAATCAATGGTAAAGGAACAACTTCAGTCTTTTTAACGACATAGGACTAAAGTGTAAGTTGGTAAACTCATAGTTTAATCCTCTCTCTACTGCAAATCCAGGCTGTCAGCAGCAGCTTTGAAGGATTTTTACTTTTGTTATGAAACAGTAGTTGTATTTTCTGGCATTTACCAAAAAGATATTGCTATGCTCTGCCCTCTCTTCAAAAATTTAATCTTCATTTCCCCAAAAAGTATTATGACTGTGCCTGTGGTAATAAATTGTTTCCTGCATCATTAATGTCTCTTTCCAGCAGACTGCCTCAGCTATGAGGTAACAGCTCAGTCCCAGTGAGGCAACAGTAACACAGTACTTAAATAGGTTAAGTGGTTTAGATTTTTTTTCTTCATTCTCTTGTATTTATTTTTGGCTGTGGATTTTTTTTTCATATTAATCCCAAATCTGTCCACATTTCTCAGTTAAAACAAAACAAAACAAAACAAAAAAAAAACCCACCACCACCACCACCAACAACAAAAACCCAAAACCAAACCAAACCAAAAAAAGCCTGAAAGACATAGGCAAATAATCAGTCTCATCAAATACATAAAAATAAGAAAAAGAGAATGAAAGCAAATTGGAAATAAAATTGTGTGCTGGACCATGTAATTTTAAAAGTCCCAAGAGAGCAAAAGTTGTTAATTTGCAGCAAATTGCGGTGAATCTAAATAGTAAATAAGCTGTAGATAACATTAATTATCAAGATGCTTCAAATGTTACTGCTGCAGCTGCCAAAACACTTTCTATAGCTGTATTCTGTGACAATGTTTTTAAGAAGAATTTGAAAGAAATAGCATCATTTCAACAGGCTGACTTATGTGTTTATATGGCTATATTTAAAGAGATACTGTCAAGCTTCATTTCTACAAAGCCTCAAGAAAACTACATACTTCTGAGTGAAAGAAATGGAAGACCTAAAAAAAGTCACAATCAAAGCAGAAAATAAAGGCCTTTTAATTAAAAGACTCTTAGTCAACAAAGATCCATGAGATATGAGCAGCACACAGGCATATTTTTGTAATTCATGGCCTAAAAATATCTGCCAGTATTTTAAAGTATTTACCTGAATCTATGCAAAACAGAAAACTTCTTGCAAAAATTAATCTTCACAATCAGGCCCAGTTGCATACTTAATGCACCCAGAAGTTAAATCATCTTCCTTCCTGCCCCAATAGTATTTCAGCAGCTATAGTGTGGTCCTACTTCTTTTGTGCATAAGATTTGAAGGTTTTATAACTGATATTTGTGAATAACAAATGATATTTTCCAATGTTGAAAGAGATAAAGTAGCATTTCTCAAAAAATGGATGCCTTATCTATTGATAATGTCATTCTGACAATCATCTGTCACTGTAATTACTTCCACTAAGCTATCACTTGTATCCAAACTCATTGGAATAACTCAGTAAATTATAAAAAATAAAGTAGCATTTCTCAAAAAAATGGATGCATTATCTATTGATAATGTCATTCTGACAATCATCTGTCACTGTAATTACTTCCACTAAGCTATCACTTGTATCCAAATTCATTGGAATAACTCAGTGTCTCTACCATTTACTGTTGAATTCCTGCCATGGTCTAAAGACAACACTTTTGCCCTAAAAGGCTCCAGAACTTTGCAGCAAGTCCATCTTTTTCCAGACAATTATCCCTGGATATTTCAAAATCTATGGACTGACACTGTGTAACTCCTGATGAGCTCTGACACGCGTAAATGTTGGGTTTTTCTTAATATCCTCAAAAAGACTGAGTTTTGACCTAACACAGGAAAATCCAAGTCAATCACAGTGATGGTTTTATTACACTGATACTTGTTTTTGGTATTTTGTTCATTTGTTGTGAGCCTGTTGTGTACACTGAGTGATTATCTACAGAGCAGAAGAAAAGATGGGAAAACTTTAAAAGTGTTCTCCTGCTGCTTTTATAGGCTACTTGTTTAATTTTCCTCATTTGCTCTAAGAAAGGAATGTGATAGAAGCAAGCTTCTCAGAAAATTCTTTATTACAGTTCAACAAGACATAACTAATGAAACTTACATTAAAGGGGAGGTAGTTACTTATTCACAAGTATTGTTATTTATTATTATGGGATATCTAACCAAGGGCAGAAAGCAGGAAATGGAACTTTCCAGGCTCCACTTTATTGATTTTTTTTCCTTATATTGTACAAAACAAAATAGGTTCATTCTAACAGAAGCAAAAATACCTTTTTGACTAGAGCAACCTCATTGTGCTGTGTTTTCAGGGGAGCTTGTCAGCAGCTGTCTGATCAACTCTGATTTTGATTCCCACTGTAAGCATCAAGGATGCTTTTTGTGGTTTACCATAAAAAAAACTATCAGACTTCAACAAGGGCTCTTTTGGGTTATAGTTTTCGGGAGAAAGCAAACTGCAGAAATCCTGTCTGCAGAAGTGCTGGAAGATATCCAAATAGCTTCTTCAGCTTCTGCTTTCCTGTTCCAACAACCTTTGCTTACACTCCTGTTTCTCTTATCAAAGTTGCACTATTTACTCTTTAATACAGACCAATTATCTCAAAACCTGTATATTGACTTGAGCACCAAACTTGAAACACTTAATATTAGACACATAAGCATCTGTCCCACTCTCACATACGGTAGACCAGACCTTCAACAGAACCTAACAATAAAATGGTTCTATAGATTTTGTGTCATATTCTGTACTTGATGGCACAGGTAATGTCCAGTGTTAACCTACCAACACCAGAATGGAATTTGTACTGATGAAAACGAACACAAACCTGCATTTTTAGAATTTCTGAAAGCATCACAACTTCATTGAATGTCTCTTTAGCAAAGAATAATCTTAATGCTGTGCTTGATTTAGGCAATATTGACAGTTCCTACTATTGACATCAATTCATTCCTCAGAGAAGACAATTAGAAATCCACTTTAGCCACAGTAGAATTATATCTCTGTTGAAAGGTGCATCTGAAAAAAACAATTGTCAAGGATGTGACATGCCCTCTCTGCAGACACCATGAAGTCACAATGACCCATGATCTGTGTACAGGGCTGTTAGAGCATCACATATCTTAGTATCATTAGGGTGCTCTTAAAGCAACAAGATCTCAGCACCACGGAACATCAAAAGCTTTTCTAAAATGTTAATGGTATGTATACTCCAAAAGCTTGCTCCAAATCTGTCAAAGGTCAGGAAAAAATAATTTAGGATGAGATTACCTTTTTATTTTAATGAACACTTCTGTGAAATCCATTTATTGTTGTGATATAATTGTCACTTGGCTAAAGAATCACATCCTGTGGCAAACAAATGAAACATTGCTTAATATATTATATATTTTTATGCAGATCTGTTGAAAAAGTACTGACCAGCACTTGGCTTGTATCTGGTGAGTTGTGACAGTGGTATACAAATATACACATTTTACATGTGTAATGAATTAGCCAACTTTGTTTGTACTTTTATAAAACATTTAACAACAAGATCCATAAATAAATGGTACAGATTTTAGATAGCAGTGAGCATAAAGACCTGTAAAATAGACAGCATTTATAAATAAAGTGGGCAGGCTAGTTTATGCTGGTTTGCATGGATTAGAAGTCAATACACCTTTTCTGGTACAATGATAATTTTATATAACATGATCCCCACAGCATCACAAAAAAGTGGATGTCCTGAGGGACTCTCTAAGTAAATGTCTCCATGAAACAGCTTGCCTTGAGACCAGTCTTGCCCTGCAGCGAGGGAGATGTCCAAACACAGTCCCTCTGTCTCCGAGAGGATGGCTATAGGCCAGGTTCCCTGATAAGCACTGAAGTACCAGACTTTGCTCTCCTGGGAGCTCACCAAGATGCTCTCCAGTGTGCCTTCTGGAAACGCATAACCACCCAGCCCAGAAGGCTCCCCGCCCACTATGCCACCATGAGCTGAAAACCTTATAATAACTTTCATAAAAATAGATTAAATAGCACAGGATTCTGGGTGTCATTGCTGAACAAGTCCCATGGAGACTCTTACAGCAATGAGTAATTTCCAGGTACCAATTATGCTTCGTACACACATATCATTCCTGTAGGGAAGTAAACAAAATTAGGCCTATATAGCCAGTTATTCGGCAAAATGCAAAGGGAAGCAAGGAATCTTTGTACCTTACATGGGTTTTTTTTGCCTATGTCTTTTAATTGTTTTAGTGTTTGGAGTGCCAAAATACTGTTGAAACTTGTAGAATTGCACTGTATAAAGTTACTGCAGATACATTAATTATTTCTGATGATCAGAAAGAACAACTTTAACCTCAAAATATATACTGAGTATTGAGGAAAAATCTAGGGCACAAGAATGTTCAGAATAACTTTAAGCTACAAGGCAATGACAGTTTCTTTTCCACCTATAAAAGATGATTCCTTTTCATGTATCCAAGATCATACTCTACTTTTCAGATTTAAAATTCAACAGCTTTTTCTTATAAAAAATAATAAATCTCTCAAATCCTTTTCTAAAACATTAACTAGTAAGTGGGTTGTCTTAAGGTTCTCTGAATCATCTCTTGGGAGATGTCATGTCTTACTAAGTTACACTGATGCGAAATATTTTTGCCAAGTAAAAGGAGAACCAGCATTCACTCTCAGGAGTGGCATTTTGTCAAAAGTTATCATTGCCATGGTAAATATTATCACTTCAGTCAATCCAGTATACCACAATTCAAATATTTTAAACTTTTAAAATATTACATATATATAATTTTTGAAGATGCTGAATTATTATTTATTTCCTTAAACTGTTTAGGAATATATTTTACAAACTCTTCAATGTCCTTCATCTATTTATGCCTTTTATAGTAAAGTCATCACTCTATCCCCTCTCTACTAAACAAAATTACAATAATAGATTGTATGAACAAGGACCCCAATTCTGCTCCACTCCTTCCTTGAAAGAGAATTATTTTTCTTCCTCTTCCACCCACTGTCACCTTCCTTGCATGATTCTTGCCTTTTAAGTGACATAAAAATGGTATGAAACACAGGAGACAAATTTCTCAATTACTATGATTTCAGATTTTATAGTATTCTGAAGTCAAATCTAATCTAACTAATCTAAACAATTATTTTCAGTCTAAAAAATATGATGCTTAAGGAATGCTTCTTTATTAATATGTTACTCTTTTAATCTGGGCAAATGAAGAAGAGCAATGATTTATCCTTCATCTCTACTTATGCATAGAATTCACTGTCAATTTAAAATATTAAGCTATTGGTATGCACTGAGTGTAACTCTATACTGGAGTAAAAAGATGCTATTCACTTTGTCATAATTCCATTTATTTTTACATTAGGCATCTAGGTTTTTTTCCTTAATTCTGGTAGTTTTTAGCTTTAATAATTCTTAGAGTTTGCCTTGCAAGTGCTATCAAATTCTTAAAAAGACAGAATTAGCACACTTCAAGGATTAAGTTTGAATTTAAATATTTAGCACTTTGCATAAAAGTGACCCAGTTTCAAAAATATTATCAGGAAAATTCCACATACTGCTGCAAAGCTGGCATTGCTTTCTATCTATGATTACTTATACCATGAGCAATTTCCAATCCAATTCAAGATAATCTATAAGAAATACTAGAAATATGCTTCTCCACATGCATCTTTTAGGAACCAGTTTAGGGTATTGCAGAAACATGCCGTCATACAGGAAATCAGACTTTAAAATTTTTATTGATCCTGGGGAGGGGACACCTCCATTCTGTATGTAGTAAATTATTAAAAGTACAGGTTCCTGTATTTCCAGGGATAGTAATGGCTCTAAATGCCATTTTCCAGGGAGATAAATGATTCTAAATGCAAGTAGAATAATTACAGGCTATAAGACGGGTACAATGGATATGCAGAGTTGCTCCTGGTAGGCATCACAGAATATAGATTGGGTTGACTTCTGGACAGGGCACTTTAGATCACTTCAGGATGAGGGTGAGCCTGTTACACTTCACCCTGCAAGGGCCTTGTAAGGTGACAGATGAGAAAGAATGAATACATATAAGAATTCATATGTGCTGAATTTCTGATCATATGTATTCATCTGTTAGAGGCATATTAGTTATACTTAATAATAATTTTATTAATGGAATCCCATAGAACATTTATTCTCCTGTTCAATACCAATGGCTTTGTAGGGGTAAATGATAAATGTTTGCATTTTATTTGAATTGATATGATCTTCTAAAAATACTAAGTACAGATCCAAGAGCCAGGGATCAACAAGTCATAGAATCATTTATATCTTGGGCAAGACCAGAGAGTTTCTTACAAGGGAGAAATCACATTATCTATCTGGTTGAAATCTACATCTTCTGCACAGAATTTGTATAATTTAGAAATGCATTCCTGTTGATGTACTCTAGAAGCAGAGAGAAAAATGAAAGCCACAAAGAAAAAGCTNATATTTTTCAGAGAAATCATTGAAATGTTGATGAAGTTTCATTAAAAGGAAGGATCTTATCTTACCCAAGTGATATAATATTACTCAATGCAAACTGCTGAGCTTTGTAAATGGCAAAAGAAGAGATTTTTTAAAAATGTAAATGGCAAAAGAATAATAAATCACATTCTTGAACCAACACAGGTACTATATTTGTCCATTTGAACTAGTGAGATTCCTTGGTAAAGCACTAGATATGACCCGTGAATACTTATCTCAGCAAATAATACTACACTGTAGCATATCTGTTATTGATTGTGCAGCAATAGTAGGCTATGTTGTCACTAGGCTGACTGGTCTTTAATATAGAGCTTCATACATAACACCAATTTCACACCAAAAGACTGTTAGATGATTTGCTGTGGTTGTTTAGCCCTCAGAACAAACCCCAATAGAATAATGAATATGTGAAATGCTGGCCTTCTTCATGTGCTTGTAATTTTTTCTTCCTCAGTGTATTTGGATTGGAGGACTTCTCCTCCTGCCTTCCAGTTTCCTGGGATACAAGAATCAACTCTGGACCACAGAAAAAAATTCAATAATTAGCTTTACTTTCTTATGTACCAGTTTAGGTTGGAAGGTTTTGTAGCAGAAATAGGACAGCAGAGATAACACGAGGGTTAATGGTCTTGTCTTTGCCCTCCTTGAGGTCTGCTGAATGTTGACAGTCTTGTTTGGGTGGGACATAACTCTGCCCATTCCTGGTGTTCCAACACTAGCTAGGGTACGTAGAGTCATTGGTCTAAGTAAAAAGCAACACACAGAGGATGTTTTAATCGCAATAATGTATTAATAATGTATTTTAGCCAGGCCTAGGGAGAACTTTTTTTTCTAAACAGCAACAATATTTAGACTTATCTACCCAGCAGCCTCCTGGATAAGGTATTACTGAGGCATCCTCTTGACACAGCTTGCTTCAATATGCCATTTTGATGCTTATTCAAAGAAAGCCTTTCCCAGTCTTACATAATTATTATTAGTCTTCCAGCATGACAGGTATTTAGCAGTGATGCAAGTTTTCTTTACCAACCATTCTGATGTGAATACTTTACAACCTTAAAGTAAATTCAATTTTACACTACACTGTATGTAGCAACAGGTCACTGTAA
>VWZN01014162.1:11606-28454 GCA_013396955.1 Regulus satrapa
TGACATACAAATTTTGAAAGCTTTCTGGATAAAATAATTTATAAAAAAATTCCTGAGTATGGGTTTGGTTTTGCCTGATATCACCTTGTCTAAAATTATTTGCAGAAATTGCTTAGCACTTCCATTGCTTCTTTGTCCCATATGTTTGATTAGTATCAGAAAAATTGCACTCTGAATCATACAGGTCTGTACTTTTCACTCAGAAAAATTACATCCACTTTATGAAAGAGGAAATTGATTGTCCTCAATTTATTTTCTGATAGCAAAATGCATTCCTGAAGCACAGGAAAAAAAAATCAAAATACAAAGCACAGTTCTGAATAGGTTTCTCTTTGGATTTTGCCATCTTTGGTAAAATATTTCTGCTTTGTTCCTAAAGATATTCTTAACTGATTAATTGATTAACTGAAAGTATGTTCTTAATCTCTTTCTGACTCCCATGGAAAACCACTACATGAAAATCAAGACCATTTTCTTAAAAAGCAATAGAATAAGGCTTTTCTGCTTTCAGGGACTTTAAATATAGATTGGGAATGACCTGTGTGGGGTTTTTTTGTTCGTTTGTTTGTTTATTTGGGTTTTTGGTTTGGTTTGGTTTGGTTTAGGTTTAGGTTTCTTTGTGTGTGTGTGTGTTTGTGCCAGTATTATCTTCTGTCTTCAGCATGCCATAAACTGCTGCTTAGATGAACTGAAAATTACATGGACCATTCAGCAAGCAAATATTCTTCAAACAAATCTTTAGCAGGTGTCTGGATTGTTTCCAAGAAATTACTACATAGTTTTTCTTCCAGAGCAATATGTATTCTTCCATGTTGCTATCACCTAAGACATCCAAATGTGAGTCTTAACATTGCATTATAGCTCTTCCTACTTTAGCAGCATAATTTCTATACCCACAGAAACTTCCCTTTTAGGATTATCTTCAACAAAAAAAAAACACTGCAAATGATCCATCAATTCTTTTTGAAGGTGATGATGAAGAATTCAGGAAAAGAATTCCTTTTAATCTACTACAATTCAATAGATAATCTTGACTTTTGAACAGAATTCAGTGGAAGTTTCTCATACCAGAGCACTTACTCTAGATAATGAACTCAGTCATGGGATTTCTGTCTTCAGCAGTCTGGGCATGGTTTCAGTGTGTCTTGTATTTTTCCTGCAGCAGTTTTTGGTGTGATTATTAGATATTCAGGAATGGGCAATCCTTTCTGGCTTAGTGGATACTTAACACTGTAGGTTTTATTCTAAATATTTTAAAATCACTGCTACTGCTGGGGTTTTTTTGTTTGTTTGTTTTTTGGTTTTTTGTTTTTTTTTTTTTTTTGTGGTTTTCATTCAAATACTGTGAGTTCTGTGCAGTTCTTTATGGAAGCCTCTTCTAGCAACAACTGATTATTGTAAACAATCAACAATCAACAATTGTGTCAATCTAATAACACGAGGTATCTGAAGAAAGTAATTTTCAAGTGAGTTGCCAGTTTCATCTATAGAAATGAGGAAAAGCGTGAGTTAGAGTGTGGGAGTTGGCAATGGCTACAGAGCACACTTGAGACACAGAAAGGTCTGTCTCAATTTATGGTGGTCTGCTTCACCCAAGTGCTCCCCTCAGAAGCATCTGGATTCCAGCAGGGACTAGCTCCCCAATGCACAGTGGACAACAGCCCTATTCCACAGCTTCTTCTACAGAAAGAAGCAACACAATAATATGGACAAAGGAAATGACAGTAGCTGCAAACCTATAAAGCTACTGTCATAGATTAAATTCAGTGAATATGAGGTCCAGGCCATAACACAACAATAGGTTCTATTCATGTCAAGAACTTCTTATCAGGAAATAACAGTTAGGCATCAGTGATTAAGAAGGGTGCTTTTATAACAGAAATGGCATCCCTATCCAGTGTGTCACTTCATCTTGAATATGTTAATATATCTTACTGAGAGACTTTTATTTAATCTCGTGGCCTCTACCAGTCTGTTGGAGCTACTATTGTCTGTACGAGAGGATAAATAACTGAGTAAAGGATAATAAAAGGAGTCTTCTAGGGAGACTGAACACTGAACAATTATGTTCATAGCAGATTTTTTTTTTTTTACTAATGGCAACCTATCTTAATTTGAAACTGTTTAGAAGTACAACTTCTTTAGCTTTTGTTTTTCTTAACATGTAAAGGAAAGAGGTATTCTGGGAGTGAATTTATTGGACAAGTCAGAGAACTGGAGAATTTCAGGAAAATGGGACTGAAGTTATTTGTGATACACTGGAACAGCACCTTTAAGGGTCCTGCAGGCTTAGAGCCTGCCTGCTGTTTCAGAAGGGGCTTGATATACTTGGCTTTGGGGTAGCCCTGACAATTTTACTACTAACTTCACTGTGGAAGAGACATAGTTATCTTTTTATATAAAAAGGGTTTATTATCCAGATGCTTTGGAGAACACAGGTCCCGTTAATTACTGGGAGATTAATTTGATCCTTGTAGTTAACCTTCTGACAAAGTGAGATTTTATATCGGCTGAGAGACTGGGAGAGAGCTCTCTTTTATTAATATCACGCCTTATACTGTTCATCAGCTTTACCGATTAGAAGTCTGACAGTTCTTAATGTCTCCTGGTTTATTGCACTGGCTGCTCCACAGCCACAGCCACTGACAGATAGGCTTTGGTTTTTATAACGCTTAGGAAACAGGTGTTTAAAGTCTGCTGCTGCTTCTCCAGCGCAACGTGCAGTTCCAGAAACACTGCTGCAGTGCAGCAGATAAACACTGCAAAGTAACAGGCTTTGCCCTCCCAGAGCTCAGTGTTTTGCACTGTGTAATCATGACATTCTGTAGCTGCTTATCTGATAAAGTACCATCAGCTCTTCAAAACACTAGCAATGTCACTCAGACATGAGATGATGTCACACGTGCCTTGTCCCCAAACCCACACATTATTTTTTGACATCCTGTATGCTCTGCATATAACAAAACCTAAACAAATCTTTATTTTGTGTGGGGAAAAAAATCATGGTGCAACTTCCTTATTTCTTTCTTTTCTCCATTTCTTCCCTATAAGGGCTGCTTGTACCAAATTCCATTACTTCAGAATTCCCAACTTTGTATTGTTATCTGTAAACTCTTGAGCAGACCTCGTACTGTAATGCCCAACACCAAGAAAAGTGGCTGAAAGTTTCCTTTTCAATGTCATTCAGCAGAAATGTACCATGAAAAACTGACAGGTTGATCACAAAGTTCTCATGTGCATGGCCTAAGTGGAATTTCTTTTAACTGACATCTTTTTAGCATATAATTTTTTTCTGATGATCTTCTGTCAAGTTGTTTTACTGCTGTTAATCAAATCTTCAGGTGTGGCAAGGGTTACATGGTCTATAAGGACGCACAGTGCACTGATTGATCAAGCCCTTTGGGTTTTTATGCTTTTCACCATCCATCTTGCCAATTAAACATGTCTAAGGAGTCTGAACCAATGGTTAATACAGAATTACATGCTCTCTCTAAATGTAAATTCCAAATCTCAGTCAATGAGACATATATTTCTTGGAAATGTTCTGTGCATGAGTTCAAAGAAATTTAAGTGGCAGTATTTGATTTTGTTTCTTTTAATTCTAAGAAAACAAGAGATTCAAGTGCCATTCAAAATGTTACTGGAGGTAGATGAAGGAATGCCATTTTATGCTACCTGGCCTTATCTTGCTTTGCCTTCCTATAAGCTTCCTTTCATTTTTTTCCCAGTAAGGCTGTGCCATTGCAGCTCTCACAGCCAGAGCCTTTTAAAACCTGCCACGTCCTATTGTCTGTGCCAGCAAGTCACTCAGCCTTTAAAAGTCCTTCCCCTTTTCTGACTTCCAAGAAGCATTTAGAGGGTTCTCCCTGTCTAATGTGTATAATAGCCATCACCTGCCCGACCCCGATTTAAGTGGAGACGAAGTGAACTGGTAATCCCCAGGCTCTGTCAATGAATTGGTTGCTAAAGGTAAAATCACTTCTAATGTGAAAAATAGAAGAAGCTGTAAGGAATCTTAAGGTCACCTACTGTCCCTTAAATCCATACTGTGGTCTAGGACTGCAGTTTGTGACTCTTTAGTCTGCTGAAACATTTCTCTTTAAACCTGTTTTTATTCTTTAAAAGCTGAGTGTGATGTAGTTACAGCATGGCATATACCAGTTTATCTCTGCTCTATGTGTCCCACATTTTCTACTGCCTTCCATTCTGTTGTACTGATGAATTGATTAATAAATATTAACTACTATAGCACACATAAATCTTTGAAAGTCTGTTACTAGGTTATTGGGCTTTCTGTGACTCTAAAAAAACTCAACAAAATACCAAAAAGATACTTTTTCACTCAGTATTTAAAGACTTGAGGTGATTAAAAAAAAAAAAATCATCACAATAGGGCGTTGAGAAATGTAAATTACTGATGACTACATTTTTCTGATGTTTTAATAGTCTCAAGTGGGCAGGTAATCTGACATTATAGATCTCAGTTGTTTAGTAATCTGCTTTTATTAAGAATAAAATACAGATTTTTCTTACTCTAATTAATTATTCTTTGTTCCATTTCTGAAAAACTATATACATTGACAGTAGGAGGATGGTGTGCTTCCCTGGAAGTTCTGTTCTGTCTGTTTCTGCCTTTCCTATCTGTTCTGTGATAGTTGAAGAAAATAGTAGCAACTTTTTTTCACAGCTTTTTTGTTAAGTGTTTTCTGATCCTCCACTGACTTGTTTGAGAGTGCTTCTTGAAAGAATCAACTGATATTTTCTTATTCCAAGAAATAACTAGGATTTTCAAGCAGTGAAAATACCAACTGAAGTTACATGAAGATTGACAGTGCAGTTTTCCGAACAGAAAATCAAACTAAGAATGACCAGTCTATAAATGAAGAATTTTGATTTTCATTTTGCAAAGCAGAATGTCACCTAAGAATTTTGGTACTGTGACAGTTATTTATAATTTATATTTGGAAAAATCATATAGATGTATAAGAAAGAAATTTAGCATCCATTATGCCTTTTCCTGTCATCCCATGTAATAAAATGAGTATCCGGGTGTTTGCAATGAAAGCATGGGGCAGAGGACAATGAGTTAATACAACAAAGATAGGAAGAGAGGGAAAATATTATAACAATGATATTATTTTGATAAGCAAAATGAGAAACAGACAGGGCCCAGCAGTGGAGGATATGATCAAGGAGCAAAAATGCATTTTAAAATGCCTTGAAGATGACTTAGTATATATTTCTGAAAATATTAGTACTGTTTATGTAAAACACAATGTTGTTTAAAGTATTCCATGACTTAGTTAATCAGAATTCTTCCAGGGGAGTGAAATTATCATAGCTGTTTCATAAATATGTGTAGCATGAAAATCACCATGTTTGGCTTATTTTTGCTGTGCTCAATCTTGTTTTACTCTTTCAGTATGCTACAGTTTCTGTTAGAGTGTCTGTACTGTCTTTTTACCAAAAGACTGACTTCCCACGTCAAGGGATGGGAAGGGACTTCCATTTTGTCATTTTATCACTTTATCACAAGCTGTTTTGTGGCTTAAATTGCAGGTGAATCTGTCTGGAAAGTCTTCTTCTTCACTCCAAACTTCAGTCCTGAGGATTCCAATGGTTGCTATGATTCCCACGTTTGTTTCTGCCACGGAGGATTCATTACACGGCATGATCCTCCACTGCTCTTCGATCTGTCCAGAGACCCTGAAGAGAAAGTCCCACTGACTCCAGAAACTGAGAGCCGTTTCTACGAAATCCTCAGGGTCGTACACCAGGCAGTAGACAACCACACCAGATCCCTGCATGCCGTTCCTAACCAGCTGTCATGGGACAACCTTCTCTGGAAGCCATGGCTCCAGCTCTGCTGCTCATCTCTCTTTCAGTCTTGCTACTGTGACTATGAGTCAGGAGAGAGTCCACTGCAGGCACATTTGGAATAAACAAGCTGCAATTCCCTTTCAGAAACTGGACCAGCAAAGCGTGGGTGTCTGACTTGAACTTGTGGTACAAGCCTTCAGAAGGCTTTGTTGTGTTGGAGGAGGATCAGCCTTCAAATACATATTGCAGTAGAAGAGAATTTCAGTCAAGAAACATGCCAAGAGAGGGAAGGCAAGACACACCTTCTCTGTCTTTATCACACAGCATGAAGGACGTGTTGCTGTCCTCATCTACACATGGGTAGACTTGTAGGCATTTTCTGTGAGAGATAATTTTCTAGACCTTCAACTTGAGTTTTTTTCTTACACAGCAAAGAATTTACCTATTGGTTCTGTCAATCACAGCTACTAAATGCACACTTTCCTGTCCTTTTTACTAAGTGTTATCCATTAGTAAGACATAGCACTGAGTAATTGAAAACAGAGAGATAATAGTGGAGAGGTCCTCATGTGACACTCATTTGGTAACTGATAGATAGGTTAAGAGCAGACTTGCAACAGGTCTCTGTCAACAACCATGATAAATATGAAAAAACTGACAGATTGCCAACAGTTTAACTTTGAATGTGCCATAAAAATGCACAGAGCTACAGTAGTGGAAGACCTTGTGTCCATATTAAAATGATGCTCCCCAGCATCCCCAGTGTCCTAATTGCATGGCACAGCAATTTTTCAGTTTTCCTTTTTCAAAAGGACACTACTTCAAGGGCGCCAGCTGTGTGCTTGAGTGTGTACCATAAGTCTCCTTTTATATNCCATCAATCTCTGATATAGGTCCACCCTTATCATATTCCAATTGATAACATAGATTTGGTCCATACTTGATATTTGAATTCCAAATTTACATTATACTACAAATTTGTCTTTCACTTATTAATCATACCTATTCTTCAATTGATTCAAGTAATCAAAAACTAAATAAAATTTAGTCTTCCTTTAAATATCTTTGCCATCTTTTAAGCTCTCTGAATAGGATCTATCATTTTCTGAAAATAAGCTTGGGCTTGAGTACTTAAAGCCAAATATAACTGTTTCTGAGTTCTTAGCAAGGTCTTGGGAAATCTACTGTCCTCGAGGGGTAATTTTTGTATCCATTTTTATCTCCATCTTATTCAGGCACATTTTCTTTCCACTCTGCAGGCAGAAAAACTATTTTATTTGGCATGTTGCAGATGAAAAGAAGATATCAGCAAAATAGTAAAATGATTTGATGTCTGATAATAGAAGGTGACTTGCTCCTTATCAGAAAGCAGCAGTTAATTCCAACATTACAATGTATAAAAACCTATTTGGGGCAAAAGTGATCTGTGATGATACCAATGCAGTAACTTCAGGCAGCCAGCATTAAGGTTGTGACCTGGTTTTTGTGAGCTATTGAAGCCTTTCCTTTAAAAAATATATTGTGATAAATGGAGTATTTCTCTTCTGTAAAACCTAGGATTTATTTGATTTTTCTGTTGCAGTTTCATTCAAAATTTCACTCTCCACAGTACCCAGAAGCCTGTCCCAGGAAATGTACTTTTTCCTTGAAGTCCTATTTCTGATGTTTCACCTTGTGCTCATAATCTTAATTATGTCCTCAGCAAACTCCCTGCAAGAGGCAAAGCCCCGTGACCAATATTTATCACAGAATGTACTACATAACCTTAGGAAGAAAAATGCCTCTCATTTGAATACAAATATTCTTCTATAAGAATGGCTGCCTTTCAATGTCATGGCAGGATCCATAGATCCCGAATTTTTGGTTCTCACCATGTGTCCCTAGAACCCCTTAGGGCATGGCACTGGTGCCAGCAGGTCCCTCCCTGCAGCCAAGGGCAGCCCAGGCTGTGGCAGAGTGGTGGAGCACCACGGTGTGGAGGGATGCTCCTTCAAACTCCCACAGCTCTGCCACAGTTTACACAAAAGCTTTTCAAAGAAGTACTCCTGGAGAAAATGGGAAAAAATATGTGGTGCTTTCAGTATACAGTGCTAACTCAGACAAGGGGTTTGGTGTCATTAGATGTACTTTGTTTCCACAGTTTCTGGTCTGTGACCTTTACAGAGGTCTCAATTTATATTCTCAAGGACACCCACATTGACTTTTTCTTTTTAAATTCAGGAAGATGCTGTGTTGCTATTATTTCTTTTTCTTTCTTTCTGCAGATGCAAGAATTCTTTTTTCTGCTAGGCACAACAGTGTTCTGTGCTGCTTGATCAAAGCATGAAAATGGATGGCTTTTTTACTCCTCTGATTTCTTCTTGCCTGAATATGGTTTCTTTCATAACCCCCTTGGCTTTCAATGCCATCTTTCTAATCTCCTTTTTTAAAACATCCACACCTCTGAAATATTTTTCCATCTATTTCTTTGCCACTCAGTCCTTCTGTTTGCTTTCCATATTGATTGTAATGGCTACTTTGTCCTAATCAATCAGAAAATGAAAAGTGGTCTTTGTCAAAAAATTTGACTTGTAGGGTTTCTCCTCTGCTAACCTCCTGCTTATTTAAGGTATAAAAAGAATTAACTTTGCATTATGAAATATAAGTAACTAAAACATACCTGAGATGCCCCAAATAATATAAAATATCTTTTGTGACACAAACTTAATATTTTCCAAAACATAATTTAGTACATTTAGGACTTTGACATAAGCAGTAAAATCTGAAATCTGTTCTTACAATTACTCCTTCAAGAAAGTTTCTGTGAAGAACAAGGAAGTATTTTTCATATGCTATGTTAATTCCATATCTTTTAATACCTAGAGTAAACCTTGCCTGTACTGCAAATGTATTATACCTTTCAGTACTGTACTTTCTGTTCTGTAGATGGCATGTCAGATCAGGGTAATTAAAGTAGTCTTGTTTATCTGCAAAATAAAATGTGAAGGACAATATAACATTTGTGTAATGGTACTGCCTGATCTAACAAGGAAAAGTTTTGTTTTTAACAACAGATTATTGATGGGATATATGTGATTCACAACTTAATAACAAGGAAGACTCAAGGAGAATGTGCTGCTCTGATATTTGGAAACTGACTTTCCATCTATCATTTAATGAGCACTGCTCTTGTAACATGGTGCCTGTTTGTAGGATATGTCAGTTTAAACTGGGAGTTCAGCTTCAGAGGGTAGTTTATTCCTCTACAGTATGATTTAACAGTATCATTTCCTAATTTGTGACAGAGTCCCTGTACAGCCCAGAGCAAGTAATTTAACTCGTTTCTCAGTTCCCCTGCTGCATTCAGAAAAGGAAACAGTATTTCTCTAACTGCTGGGAATACTGAAAGAGCAGAAAATGCTGAAAGTGGTAAGCTGGTAAAGGTGAACTATCTAGTACCTTCTTGATAGAATATACAATTTAAAAGCTGGAAAACTAGGATGTAGAAAATCCCCCTATATGAGGTGTATGTGACACCCTTAACTTGAGATTTGCAGGTGAGTTCTGGATGTAGTTCAGTGCATGTGGGATTGTGATTTGGAGGAGGGAGAATAGATAGGTAAGGGGAAATAGACACTTGCAGAGAACTAAGATAATATGGTCCATTTAATTCACAGCTCAGTGAGAATCATCACTTGCCATCAATCATTTATTTCACATTGTAGTATTATGAGATCTGGGTGTTCAGATATGTGGACAATGTAGAAATTTTTGCTTAGGTATCACTTGATATAGGAAAAATGTAAAAAAATAGAAGAAGTGCAAGCATAGCTACAAAAATCATATGTTCTGTTGAAGTATGTTTATTAAAAATTGTTTTATGTTTTTGACATACATTACTGCAACGGCTTTTACTTACATTAGAATATAATATTTCTGTGCTTAAGACAGAACTTTTCATCTTCTCTGTTATTTCCCTTTCCTCTATCATTGCCTGTGCAGCATTTGAAATACACAGTAAGGCACAAGAAGTATCCACCCTGCCCATATGCACTACAAGCTGTGTGGCCAGGCATGTGGGCGAGAGGAAAGGTTTAGGCAAAGCCCTGCACTGGCAATCACTGGGAAGCAAAGAGTGTATGGGGGCTGTCTCCAGTCTCCTATCTCCAAGACAGAGATCTGGAAATTGACCCTGAGATTGGCTCAGCTGGTTAAGGTGGTCAGAGAGCAGTGCTAATAACACCAGGGTTGAGGGTTCAATCCCCATAGGGGCCGTTCACTTAAGAGTTGGACTTGGTAGTCCTTCTGGGTCCCTTCCAACTAAGAATATTCTTTGATTCTGTGAAATTACTGGTTACTCTGGGTCTGTCAGGGACTGCAGGCAACCAGGAGGAATGTGGTTCCCTCTGTGGCTGGGTGAACTGTCATGTGTTCTGCAGCAGGGTCCATCTGAGTCAAAACATTGGGTGTAAATTAGTTTGGAACCCAGAGGATGCAGGACCCCTTGCCTCTGCATAGTTATACCAAGCAGACTGCTCCTGTATCATCATACATGAGGTGACAGATCTTAGTCTGACATTCTAAGGCAGCAACAGTCTCACATTTTTTTCACTGCAGGGCCAGAAGACCTGAGCCAGGCTCTAGGGACTCCCAGTTTACAGGCTGCTAAAGTGCAAATAATTCAGAGAGTCCTGGAAACACCCTGGCAGATCATGTGGCTTTTCCATGCTCTTCTTGGTAGCTTTTATTTACATCAAAACTAATAAGAATCTGCCTAAAACTTCACATGAATAGCAAGCAAAGGTTATTGCCAATTTTTCTTAAGACACCCCCACAACAACTTTAACCTGTGAGTTTGGTACTGAGCACAATGAGACTGTGCCAACACAAGGCACAGCAACTGAAGGTTTCTTATACATATGGAAGATGCTGAATTCCAGACTCCCACAGAGTTTGTGCTTTACTGGTTAGTGAGATAAAGACTCGCTTGATTATCTGTGCATCTCTAATTGCACTGTCAAGGTTATGAAACATTTCTGAACTTGGAAGATATGAATTATAGGCTTTGCGATGCTTATGCAGCATCTCCTGAATGCCTAAAAAACATTCCTTTAATATAAATCATGGTAGGTTCCCTATGTAGATGAATGTTAGTCTTATCTATTAGAAAATGGTGTTTCATGTACTTTCCTTGGAAAATGAAGCTATGTTTGAAGATAAAAAATTCAGTATGTGAGGGTCAGTTCAGTTATAAAAACCCTCCAACACTTTTTATTCTACTGTTATCCAATAATAAAGAATTTTATGCAGATAATATTTTATTATACTTGATTTATGTGTAAAATACTGTGAAATAGTTTAAATTATAAGACAGAGTTCTGCATTGTGACACTTATTTTAAGAGAATTTGATATGAAGTTGCTTTGGGTAGCAATATTTATTACAAAAGATTAGATACAATGCATCTCAAAAGCCTTATGGACTCAAGTTGTGCTGCAAGAGAATAGCTTTGGTTTAATATGGTCTTCCTTGTGCACAAATAAAAAGCAAAATAATGAAAAAAAAAATCCTCAAACTTTAAAAATAGTTTGCCTGTGCTGTTAGTGATAAAAAAAATACTTGGAGTTTGTACTATGTGTGAGAATTCTTTTCTTATTTTTTCCTTATTGTCATCTTTTATGTTGTAACTCCTCCTGCCAAGCAGACTAAATACTCAGGTTTAGAAAAATGTGCTAATTGGTTTGTAATTGCCATAGGTACTGCACTGAGAAGTAACTGATTAATGCCACTCTCCTGATGACTGTTTAAACTTCAGGGAGATTTTTACAATAGAATTTCAGATCCTAACACTTCCCTGACAGATACCTGTGAGAAAGTGAGCCATTCAGTGATGTGTCACCACAGACCAATCTTTTAAAGAGCATATTATTCTGAAAAACAAGCTGCCTCATACCCTGTCCTTCTCCTCCATTAAATTTACCAAAAATACATGGAAATCCTCTCTGATGCTAAATCACAACACTCTTTGATTATCTTTTGAAAAAATTCAGCTACAAAAGACCAATCCTAGCAGCTAAGCACTCTGCCCTTTCTGCATTAGTGAAAATAATGAATGCTAGAGCTCCAGCAGCTGCAGTAATGTACACTAAATGAATGCTGCTGACGTTCAGTTTTTAAGCACTCAGTACCAGGCTACCTAGAGAGTCTCCATGTTCACATATTGAACCTGTGGTTGGTTTCAGCTATCTCCTGTGTTTTTCATTTTGCTCTCCTCTCTCTCGTTTGGGAAATGTAGAAATCAAGATGTAGGAAAGTGTACAGCCTGGGAATGAAAAAAAAAAAAAAAAAAGACACCAATTCTTCATCATCTGAATAAAACTGTGCATGGTAAAAAAAATTAAATCTAGAGAACTAAGAAGAGGGTAAAATTCCCTAGCGGTAAGGACACTCACCTGGGCTCTGATGACAGCTTTGCTATGAAACTTCAAGACCGATTAAGTGCTTTTAATCACATGAAGTACACATATTGCCTCTGGAGCAGAGAGAGATATACCTTATGGCTATGAAGTCACTTTCTGTCTCTGTTACCCACTACCTGACCCAGTGAGGGTAGAAGTCTTTGTTTCAGAGAGGCAAAGCTCACAGAAAAAAGGCAGAAAGTACGGTGTACTGCTTGCCCACCTCTTTTTACACCCAGACAGATGCTTAGGAATGCTTTGTTTTAGCTGCATGTCCCATCTAGAAAAATGTCGAGGAGTGAAGGCTTGAAAGTATTACCTGTCTTCTTTGATCCCAGGCTTAGAAATACTGTGCTTGTGCAGAAAGGACCTCATTCTTGCACTGCCAGTACTGCTCTGAAAGTAGGATCAAAGTACTTAGATGACATAGGGAGGATGTATTCCCTGCCTGTAGAAGAATTTAGAAACCACTGAAGGTAAAAATATAGTTCTAAGATTTATTTAAGTTAAATGATGAAGATATCTATAGTGAGTTTATTTCAATTTCTACCCAGGACAGACAAAAACTATATGGGTCAATCCTAGCTTGTGCGGCTGTGTGAAGATTCTATTAGTCATGTGTAGTAATGCTCTTTTTAATTTTTTTTCTTTTCCTTAGATTAAAAAAAAAAAATTAAAATTACATAGGATACAGTTTAAACAGCTTAAACATTAAACAGGTTAAACATTTAATAAAATCCCACAACACCTATTTCTATGGAGCAGAATCCTACTTCTTTCTCCTGGAATCTTTGAAATATTTTTAAAGTAAGGAGGCATGTATGAAATTTAAAATGGATCACCATATTCAGAATTTTGCAACCAAATGCCTATTCTTCACTGAAAAAAACTTTTTTAAAGGATAAATATATTTGTTTACTTGTTTGTTTCCTTGAGGTTCACTTGCAAGCCTCTTCAGTTATTATTGTCTCTACCATGCTCTGCAAGTAAGAGAAGAAATATCCTATTGGAAGTATTTAAAAGAAGGAAATTTGTTTTTAACACCGTACTAGTCATTTTTATGTCACTTTAATTATTTTACTGTGGTTAGATATCTTAATTAGGATACAGTTTGGCTAACAGTAGCTTAAGATCTTTTCCAGTTTACATTTTCTTTTAGTATCAATTATGATTGCTTTGAAAGGACTTGAATTCAAGAATACTGCTGGACTTCTGGAAAAAAATTCAAGACATTTAAAACACAGCTTTCAACTTCTACTATGGTGGATGTTTAAGTGTTAAAACATTTACATTGCTATATGCATATGACACATTTTCCATCTTCTTATATCTTCAGAAATACTTTGCAGCCAAGCAAACATATAAACTGCACTGAATTATGCATGAAAAAATATTTTAGGGCTCCATCTGCTAGGCATTTTTTAGTTTGTTTCTTAAGTTGAAAATGTTTACGCTGCATTATATTAGGTATAAAACCAGTTGCAGAACCTTAATGGATTTTATTTCCTAATATCCTCTGTTATCACATGACTAAGCACAAAACTTGTAACAACACGAGCAGAAAGATCTTAGTTCAGCAGGACATTTAAACAAGGTTTTCAATTTCCACTGTGTTCAAGAATTTTGCTTATTGAGACTGTTGAAGAGAAGATTAAGTAACGTATAATATTTTGCTTTTACCATCAATGTCTTTAATTTACTGTAAACCAAAAAAATTTTTGCATGTTTTACTTGCCAAGTGTTTCCAACCTTTTCCATTCCATAATTTTAGACTATGTCCATCAGATATTTGTAAACTTGTCTCCAGCTTTGCTTTTTGTTTAAAATGCAATACAACTTAATATTTTTTTTCCAAGCTCTACAGCCAATTACTTCTGTTACTAGGATACTGTTTACTACAAAGATCATGATGTAGAATGTACAGGATAAAAAAAGAATAAAAAACTAGCAGAACAAGGAAAAGCTTCCTGAGAGGATAAATCCAAGGGCATTGATGGTTAACTACTATCCAGCTATAAAATGCACCTTTTTACATGAGTCAAAAGAAACAACAAATCTGTTAGATTCCTTTGTTAAAACAGAGGAAAAAAAATATTTAAAGGAGTGGTGAAGGAAGTATTTTATACATGGAAATAGAAATGAGCTAAGCCCAGCACTACCTACTGTTGTATTGGCTTATGATTCCTTGGACTTAAAATGCTGTTGAAAGGACATCAAATAAACCAACATCCAGGAAAAATTGATTTAAGTATAAAATATATTAATTTTTCAAGTAATCACAGAAAGATATAAAAGAAATACACCAGCTCTGCCTATACTTGGATGTATATTGTATATACAAGTGCCAAATGTATATACAATGTATATTGCACATGATGTATACTTGAAAGTATGTTTGAGATGTTGTGGCTGTCTGCTGAAGTTTCCATTGATTAGAAAAGGGGAAAAATAACCCCCATTTTTAAAAAGGGTAAAAAGGAAGACACAGGGAACTACAGGTTTCACCTTTGTGCCTAGCAAGTTCATGGAGCTGATTCTCCTGTAAACTACGCTAAGGCACATGGAAAATAAGGAGGTGATTGGTGACAGCTGATGTCTTCACTAAGAGCGAATCCTGTCTGACAAGTTTGGTAGCCACCTAGGACAGGGTTACACCACTGGTGTTTGAGGGAGTAGTGACTGATGTCATCTACCTGCACTTGCGCAAAACATTTTACACTGTCCCCCCCAACATCCTGGTCTCCATAGTGGAGAGATGTAGATTTGATAGATGGATCACTTGGCAGACAAGGAACTGGCTGGATGATTGCACTGAAAGGGTTGTGGTCAATGACTCAATGTCCAGGCAGAGACCAGTGACAAGTGATGCTCCTCAGGACCAGCTGTGTTCAGACCAGCTCTGTTTACCACCTTTGTTGGCACCATGGATTTGAGTCCAAGCCTGGGTGCTGAGTGCACTCTCAGCAGGTCGGCCAAAAGAGAGCAAGCTGTCAGATGGGGTCCACATGCTGGAGGGAAGGTGTGACATCCAGAGGAACTTGGACAGGCTCCTTGGACAGGAGAGGAGAAAACCTTATGAAGTTCAACAAGGCCAAGTGCAAGGTCCTGCAGCCAATTTGGGGAAACCTCAAGCACAAATACAGGTGGAAAATGGGTTGAAAGCAGCTCCGAGGGGAGAGACTTGGGGTCGTTGGTTGACAAGAAGCTCACATGTGCTATCGGTTGACAAGAAGCTCAATGTGTGCTTGCAGCCCAGAAAGCCAACCATGTCCTGGGATGTGTCCAAAGCAGTGTGGGCAGCAGGGCAAGGTACTGGAACCTTCCCCAATGCTCCTCTCTAGTGATGCCCCCCTGTAGTACTGAGTCCAGCTGTGAGGCCCCCAGCATAAGTAGGATATGAACATATTGGGTGGGTCCAGAGAAGGATCACAAAGATGATAAGAGGGCTGGAGCAGCTCTCCTGTGAAGGCAGAGAATGAGATTATTGCTGTTAATCCTGGAGAACGATCTGTGTAGACCTTCAGGCATCTATCCCCCCTAGAAGGGGTTAAAAGAAGAGGGACCTTTAACCAGGGCGTGTAGTGATGGGAAATGGGGTAATGGCTTTAAACTAAAAGAGAGCAGGTTTAGATCGGATAATAAAATTCTTTACTGTGAAGATGGTGAGACACTGGAACCTATTGCTAAGAAAAGTTGTTGATGCCTCAGCCCTGAAAGTGTTTAAGGCCAGGTTGGATGTGGCTTTGAGCAACCTGATCAAGTGGAAGGTGTCCCTGCCCATGGCAGGATGTTTGGAACTAGATGTCTCTAAGGTCTGGGGGCTTGGCCCCTCCAAGCCAAAACATTCCGTGATCCTATAAAAAGACCTGCTTGCCTTGGACAACTATGGAACCCTGTTATTGGTGGAGTAATCCCTTCTAAATTCCTACTTTTCATATATAAATGTAATGCAAAAATTACTCTGAAGGTTGCCATAAGTATGTAATATTTGTGTTAATCATAAACAATAAAATTAAACACATAGGTTTCCCCCTGCAATTGTGCTGACAGATAAATTCTCAAACATAATTGTAGAGGAAGAAGCAATCCAGAAGTAGTGGTTTTGAAGCTGTTGTTTATCTGAAACAAGGGATAACCTCCAGCATTGTCAGAAGGCTTTATGGTTAAGTCTATTCTTATTCCCTGAATAAAATTAAATAAACACTGAACTGTGATTTCACCAGACTATTTTGGTCAATGTCACAATAATATAATGTTAATAAATACTTAGACTGTGGGAGAGGTTTTTTCAGCTCTTTAAGGGCTAGGATTGAGATGGTAAGTCTCCTAAAAAGTAAATGTTGGTAAAGTAAATTTTGGGGCAGATAAGAACATATTTAAGAAACAAGATGACTACCTCGAGTGATTAAAAATTTATTTTTTACTTCAACTACATTTATAATATTTTATTTTTGGCCAAGTATTCAATTTTTATTGTGCTTTTTAAAATTTTTATTTGTTTGTTTTGAGAGGTTTTTTGTTAGGGTTTTTTGGGGGGGGATTGGGTTTGGTTTGTTTTTTTTTTTGGTTTTTTTTTTTTTTTTAGGCAAAA
>VWZN01014162.1:32223-47033 GCA_013396955.1 Regulus satrapa
TAATGAAAACTTAAAATTTTTGCAAAAATACACTATCTTTCATTAGTGGAAAATGGAAGAACAGGCTTTTGTATGCTCTGAAAACATTATTGCAAGATAAAAGGAAGAATATATGTCTGATGCCTACAATCAGAGATATGAATCCATATATCTATCAACTCATAACTAGAAGGGGATCATTTTTCAATTACCAAACACCAAATACTCCCAGCTATCTCTGATTTAACTCTGAGAGTTAGATACCTTATTTTTTGCTATAAAATATAACATTCTGCTGTAGTTCAACATTGCTTAAATAGACACTTTTGAGTGAGTTTAGATTTTTCTTTTCCAAGGAATACTAAATTTTGTCTAAACTAAAGGGTGACTTTTAATTGTGGTATTTATTAGTGCTCTGTATTGCCTGCCCCCTGCCACTCTGAAGTCTGTTCTTTTTTTGAAGGCATTGGAGCATGCACTATTTCAGTGTTCAAGACACATTATTGTTCTAGTCAATGTTTCAGTAGGGCGCTCTGTTACTGCCAGGGCACAGATAGCTCCCATTCAGCTCAATGCTAGATAACACAGATTCTTGAACCAGATTACAGAAACAGAGAAAAACCATATGGCTGAGAAATTAGTCTCTATCATATGTAGTGCTTTTACCACATTCATATCTTTGAATTTATAGAGTGTGCAAAGGCCTCTCACATAAAAGGTCCAAGATAGGGAGCAGCTGTATTCTTCATGCTGCAAGAGTTCATCAGATACAGCACTGATTCCCAATGATGAGAAAGAAGCGACTCTGGTGAAAGCGGTTCCCTGTGTTTCTGGTGGTTTTATCCTTGAAAATAAAGATAGTACTGAAATAATACTGAATAACACTGAAAAAATGAAGATGAATTTCCAAATTAAACTCTAACTATTCTGCTTTACTATGATACATGTGATCTTTTAAAGAACATATGAAATTCCATTGTTTTTCAGTCTATGTGAGTTCCTTGCCTTGCATCCACTTTTTTTTTTCTTTTTTGGCTGTTGATACTGTTTAATACAGTTTATTAAGTGTAATCTACTGCCCACATCAATACTAATATACTTAGCATTAATTTTCTGTGTTGTGTTGCAAGAGTTCTGATTCTCCTGCCTCCTCACTAGAAGCTTATTTGCCATCAATCAAGTCATCATGACATGCCAATTTTCTTTTTCCCCTTAATTCAAACATGATGCACAGGATCCCCTTATAAATGCAGCAGTAGGAACTCTGGGACTGTCAACGTCGATGCCAGAGCTTCTCCAAAAGGAGAGGTCCTTTCTCAACACAGGCATAAAAACTTATCAAAACAAATAAATAATATAAAGTTGTGTATTAGGGCTTGGGTTTTTTGTTGGCTTTTTTTTTTTTGTTTATTTGTTTGCCTTGGTTTGTTTTTTTAGAATAGAATAACCCGCCAGCCCTGTCCTACCTGGCAAACCAGAATTGCTGGCTCTGTCACTTTGGTAATCAGTAACTGGAGGCAAGGCTGCTTTTTCAGCCCAGAAGTCAGTCTTCAGTGTTGCAATTTCTAGTCCTTGAAACCATCACATCCTTCCCCTGTGCTGCTTCTTTTCCTTACTCCCCAGGAGTAGGCCACTTTTGGGTCAGCAGAACAGTATTTAGGGGCAAGGGCTGGGAGCTTTGCTTCCTCTACCGCACTTGTACTGAAGCAGGCAGCTCCAGGAATCTCTTGGCTCTTCCCCTTCCCAAACTTTCAGTGTTCACCCATCCCTCACAAGTTTCAAGACAGACTCCATGTGACAGAGCAGAGGGAGGGGAGGGAGGAGAAAGAAGCTGGGATGGGATGAGAAGGTGATGGGATTTTTCTGTTTTGCCCTACCAACTGTTTGTGAAAGGTATCAACTGATCCCTCTGACCCTCTCCTTTGTCCACGCCTGTTTGCCACCTCCTCAGTGGAGGAGGAATACTTTGCAAGAGACCTTTCATCGACTATGTATCGCCTACAGACTGGAGAGGGACCAAAATATTTCTCACTGGCAGAGTTTTAAAGTAGAGGAGGTTGGCGTTTTCCCATCCAAAGGAGCAAGCAGGCCATTTGGCAAGAGATAGCCAAATGACATTATTTCTTGTAGTCACACCCCAAGAATTGGCAGCTTTTAAGTGCCATGTTAGACTAAACTGACCTGGCATATATTTCAGGGGATTGCTTTATAAAACTTTGATAGTTTGTTTGAAGGGATATCAATCAAGTCAATCAAAGTATGAAAGAAACCTGAAAATGAGGATGGGAGAATAGGAATTGGCTTAAATATAACCAGGAAGGAATAAAGGAAAATTACTTGCTAAGGAAGACACCCCAAAATGCTTTCTGAAATGCAAAAGTTTAAAATGCCAGCTTTAGTTTCATCCCAAAAAAAGAAAATTAATTCAGACAGTAAGGGAGGCAACCCAGGCACTGATGGGTCAGGAGCCCTGTACAGCAGTTCAGGCTTGTGTTTAACTCCCCTTTCCTCAAAAAGACTGGGTGGAATAGAATATGTGTGAATGGGTACTTTGATTACTAATTCTTTCTTATTTCAGTGGGGTGCACTTAGCCTATTACACTGGGATGACTGTGTTATGACAGTCATGATTGCACTGGTGCTAACCCTAACATTAAGGGAAACTGGGTTTGTGATAAAAGATGCCAGACAGAGAAGAGTCATTTCCCAGGTGTCTGAGAGGAGGCCATTACCCATGGAATACAAATTTTATTTTAAGTTTGATCTCAATAGGAAGGATGCATTTGAATGACAAATTGAGGAAGCAGCAAGTAAAGAGGATTCAACATATATAGAATATTAAGAAACTTTCAAATGAATGGAGACATGGAGCTTTTTTTTTTTCAGTTTCATGGTTTGTCTCTAACTAGAGATGGAAGTACTCTAACTAGGCAACTGTGTTCACAATAGCTACAGGATGTGTGTATGCACAAGGAGCTAGTTTTCATATAAAATCAGAGCAAAATGAGAAGAGTTTAAAATCCCAGGCTCTTGAATGGTAGCCTAGAAATGGATAGCAGACTGCAGATGGCAGAGTGTGCTGAAACAGAATGCTTGGCTATTGCTGGTCCCTCCAACACTTTCGTCCAATTTAAACACCTGTGTTTTCTGTTTGTTGAACAGCAGGAGTTGCCTGTGATGTTACAGCTCAGATTTCCAGTGGATCCTATGGCCTCCAGACTAACCTGAATTCACTGCAGAGACCTACTTTTTTTGAATTATCACATTTCTTTCTCACTACAAAATTGGTCTTTTTTCTACAAAAACTCCTTCTAAGGATCTCCAAATAGGAAAATGGATTTTTCTAATATATAAGGTTTGTTGGAATGATTAAAAAAAAAAAAAAAAAAATTGGTGCCATGTTGGCTGACATACTTTTAGCTGAGAAGGAAGTGGGCTGACATCAGAAGTCAATGATGGCTATAATGAATGGTTGCATTCTTACTATGGTGGCTTATATCTGCCAATCACCATGTTGCTAAAAAAGGGTCAAAAATCTGGGGTTAGTATTGCTCAAAATAAATGACACGTTTCGATTTCGCTCCTGAAGTCATTCTACCCTGTGTGCAAAATGTGGGTTTTCTTGGGGGTATGTGTTTTTTGTGGGGTGGGGGGGTGTTTCTTTTTCATTGCTGTTGGGATTTTTTTCAGTCAAGGGATCACTCATCTGAAATGAATATGATTTTTTACTTGTGCTTGAATTGAAAATTATGAGACTCAGATTATGAGATGTCTGATAGTTTTTCAATGCCATCCAAACCTCTGTCTCCTTGCTTACTTTCCATAGCAAATTAATACTGAATCTTATAATAGATATACATAACTCAAATAACCTTGAAGTGAGTAAATTCCTCTAATTATGTCAGATATATCCAGTATTCACAAACTAGGTGATAAGATGCAGTATTCTAAGTTGCAATGAAAACTCAGGGAAAGCGTCTAATGAATGAATATCGACTGCAAATGTGTGGTGATGATTTTAAAACACCGATTAAATTTTAAATATGAATTTTTCAATAGTTATTAATACTGGTCTGCATGGAATCACTTATCTAATCATGATAACACAATAGCCCATACCATATAATCTTTACAAGACACCAAAAGAATCCCAGAATCCTGTGGAGTTTTGGAGACAGATGCAATAAAAAATTTGGTAGTTTGTTGTTTTACATTTTTAGCTCTCCCCTCTCACTCATCTTCCTTGGTTTTTGTGTTACTATAATATGTTTTCTGGTATAGCAGCTCTGCTTCTGTGTTTACAGCACTCATAGAAAGTTACAATGGAGTTACCTAATTTGAAGGAATGTATGAATATAAAAATGTATATATATTGAGTGCAGCACTTCATTTTTGAATTATTCTTTTGATACTATTTGAATACATTTTGGAGTGGTAGTAAGAAGAGAAAACTCTGTTAAAAATCATTTTTAATTTTAGTAATTTTAAGGAGCACAGTGCCAGTCATACAGCTCAAGAAGACCTGTACCAAGAAAACTATGTAATGGTAGAATACTCCTGTTTGACATGTTTTTCTGTTGAGGAGAGAGGACCAAATACCTTGGTGAATTTTAGGCACTTAGAAGTCAGTTAAATCATAATTTCATCAATTTCAGTCCATGGATCTTTAGCATCTAAATGGCTTTGGGGAACGTGGCTGAAAGAGACTAAACATATTTAATAATTATGTTCAGCCACACAGATTAACACCTATAAAATGTCTCTGGGCTAGACTTACTCAACTGAAAGAGAGTCATAATTTTGCTTTATGGCATTACTTTAGAAGTTACTTTTCTTGATTAAGCAGACAAATTCATTTAGTCATAGATTTTTATTTTATCATCTATGATTTAATGGTGCTATCACAGAATCACAGAACAGCTGAGGTGGAAAGGGAACTCCAGAGTTCCTCTGGTCCAACCCCCTGATCAAGCCAAGCCACTTATAGCCAGTTGCTGAGACCTAGGTGCTACGATATTTTAATATCTCCAAGGATGGAGAGTCCGCAATCTCCCCAGGCAATCTGTGCCAATCCTCAACCACACTCACAGGAAAAAAAAAAAAAAAAAAAAAAATGTTTACTGATGCTCAGAGAGAAGCTCCTCCACTTCACTTTGTGTCTGCTGCCTCGAACTCTGGCACTGGGCATCACTAAAAGAAGCCTGTATGCCTTACACATATATTCTTTTACACAGAAATGCACATTTAAAAGACAAATATATACCCATAATTATTAATCCCAAGTTAAAGCTTCCATGTGAATTTTCTTAAATGGATATTTAAGATTTTTTTGTTATGGACTGTATAAATAAAAAAAAAATCTGATTTTTATTCTTATGTGGTTCATGTTTCCTATTTTCTCTAAGTAATTATTGCAATAAAATAATAATTCTGATTCTACAGATGTGTCCTCAAATTTGAACTGTTTTCCCAGAAAAAAAAATATACATATTTCTATTCCAGAGCTGAGAGTGCCAAAATAGGTTCCAGCTGAAGTAAGGTATCACCTAAGATATCTGCTCTAGGACTTCTGTTTGGTTCCTGGATAAGAAATTAAAAGCTGGATATTCAATGCAACGTTTTAATTCCTGTAGACAATGGAATGAGAGAGTCAGGTGCTTCTAAAGGACTGAACATAAAACGTGTCCTTTCCTTGAATACCAAAGCTGTAGAAAACTTTTGATACAACTAGATCGAATATCTTCATAGTTTTTGCTTCTTGTTCATGTAACGAGTTTGATTTTTGCTAGGAAATAACTATAGGGATTTTTTTATTCATTTTACCATGTGCTAATCTCTATAAGCATTTGTACCTCTTTTGATGATAATGACTCCTGCATGCACTTCTGTCTGTGCTGGGTTTTATGGAACAAGCTGTTGGTTGAAACATGCACAGCAGAATTCCCATACAGTGTCAATGTATATGTAGCATGTTTTTCATAAGCATCATTCATTCTATGGATCAATTTGTACATTGTACCTTATGGCTTTAGGATGTTAGATTTAAAATTCCCCTTCAGATTTCTCTTCTACTTTTTATCGGTCACATAGCTGGAAGAAAGAGCTGTGGCACATAGTAAATAGCAACAGCTGAAATAGCGACAGCAGCAGCAACAATGCAATTTTCCTCTCCATGCCTATGCTGATATATAAGATTGCTGCTTGCAAAGTTTCAGCTGCTGACATATCTTTTCTTCTTGACTAAAAGTGAATGAAAAAGAAATGGGACAGATTATTTTTGTGACACACCACTTACTTCATAGATATTTCAGCAAATGTAAGGGCACATTTCATAGCTGAATAAATTTTACCCTTGGATACATTCAATTTGTATTCATTTTAGAATTTACTCTGTTAATTAGAAAAGGTTATAAGATTAATAAGTAGTCATTGCTAATATATGCAATGGAATATAAGCTTCAGTTGATGTTTTTTTTCCAAAGAGCCATTAGAGATTAGTTCATAAAAATCATAGTGAGCAGTATATCCTATCTTTTAGAGCTGGTCTTTTTGTTGCTTTGTAATCTCTAAATCATTTCTAAAGTCCCTGCTAGAAACGCCAACAAAAATCCAGCAAACTATACCCTACCAACAAAAAATGATACATTGAAATTCCAGGCACTCTTATTTTAGAATTTATTTTCAAATAATTCTTTGTAGATGTATAATGACAGATATCTTAGAAACACACAGAGAATAATATAGCCTGTGAAATTACTTTTATTTGTTAAAAAACTGTAGTATTAACTACATAACTCTGAGGTTTTTTCCAGTTTCAGAGCATTAGACTGACCCTTGGCATGTGTTCCAACCCCAGCCTACATCGTATTTGAGATTCATGATGATGACGATGACCCAGAAGGGCAAGGTGCTCTCTGTAGTTCAGCAAGATCAACATGCCCAAATTTCATCTGACAAAAAGGTCAGCCAGTGTCCTCTTCTTTGTGGCCACCCAGAGCGGGGTTTGCTACAGAATGGTGTCAGGATGGCCTCTAGATAGGTGATTTCCTGATCGGATCACTTGGATATAAAGACTCTGACTCTTAGGAGTCAGAATTTTTTGAAACTGGAAGGTGAATCATCCACTAGAGATGATCTCATCTCTACTGTGGGTGAAGAAGAAAGAATAAAATTTCATCATCCGACCACCTACTTTTGCTATGGATGGAAGAGACAGGTCAGATTTTAGCTAGACCTGGAATCTTCTCACATCACGCATAGTTCAGTCACTTTAACTTATCATGACATTTTCTTTGGCTGACAGTGTGGGGAAAAAAAAAATTGCATTTTTTTAGATTTTTATTAACAAAGACCCAGAAAAGAGCTCAGAACTCATTAGCTCTCTCTTGTAAATTATCTAGAGATGTCCTCTGACAATTTTTAAAAGAGAAAACAATTATCTAGACCTATTATTTCCAACCAAACATGTTTATTTCAATATATAGATGTCTTTTAGATTAAAAAACCACAACCAAACAAACAAACAAACAAAAAGGAAACATCTCCATTCAGACATCTAACTGTCGGTGTCAATAATCTGAATGCAAACTCACAGGTCAGTTGCTTCAGAAAATAAAATATATAATGATATGTCCTTTTGTACTCTCCCACATAGTCATGAAGAATTTATTACTGTTGAGAGTGAGTCTAAAGGCCATGTCAAGAACTGTGAGTTTTGCAAAATTGAAAAGTAAATTTTAGATGAATTTTTCCATTTTAAAAATTTCTATAATTGGGTGGTTGCAATGCATAATTTGTAAAAATTACGCAAACTAGAATTTTAGCTGCACAAAATGCATCATGTTATTTGAAAGGAAAGTCTGTGGGACTGTTAAGATATTTTATTCAAACAAGAAATTCTCTCCTGATCCTTTAAATGCTTTGATATTATAGAGTTAACTTGGTAAAGGAATTTAACATTAAAAAAAACCCCAAAAACAAAGCCGAATAAATATTTATGTAATAAATGGAAATTGATAAATAATTTAGCTCCTGTAATTTGTATACCCTATATTTCATTAGTCAATATAAGGAATATTGAAGGTAAAGGAAAAAATCTGCCCAAGGCAATTGAAACACACAGTGGTGCCATAATTAAATTAATATCAGAAAAAATGTAGTTGCCCATTAAACCACCCTTTATTCTTTTTATTGACCTTTTCTTCCCTGATAATAAAACATGTATTTTTCTCTTTACTTTTTGGTGCAAATAATTGTGGTGAAATATAAGCTCAGAAATGAATGAACACATTTTCAGGAATTTAGTCAATGATCCACATATATGTCATTTTAAACAAAACACTGTCCGTCTTTTGAAGGCAGAAAAATCTATGAGCATTGTGATCCCTTAATTGTGCCCACAACTCCACGTGTAAAAATAGTCTTTATAAAAAAAAATATCATAGTTCTTTATTGTACTGTAACTTCTTACTGCTTTATATAAATCCATATTGTACAACTGTTATATTAGAAATTAAATATTAATACACAATGTGCTTTCAAAACACAAGCATCAAAATGCAGTTAATATTTTACTTTTAGTGCTCAGCTGAAAATTCTTGTGACTTTTCAAAATAAATCTGAACAACCACTGGGCATTTTCATTTATGAGTGGAGACCCTCCACATTAGTCTATGATGACATAACAGTTAATAGCCAGATTTTGCAATACGGTTTAAAAGCATCCAAACCTGCTGAGCCCTGGTTTATACCTCTGTAGTGTTGTGTCACTGGGTATGTTGAATGATAAAGGATAAGAAGGATCTTTTTAACTGAGGACTAGATTTCCACAGATTTCAGTGAATGCTTACAAAAATAATCAGTTAAAAGAAGGTTTTGTGCAATGTTTAAAGGTTTTTTGTACATTTGATTGCAACATGGTTACATGATCATTTAAATAAAAAACTTTCCATTTTGTACTGAATGCATATTAAATGAGACAACCAGAATATCATCTTGTTTATACTGGGTACAAGATAAACTAAGAATATGAATCATTTCTTCTGTTTCCAAATTATATTGGTTTTGCTCTAAAATTCTCTTTGAAAAAGAAGACATTGAGATATCATGCAGGTTTTAGAAGGACACTAGGGAATATAAATCTGCTTAATCATCAGGTTTAATCAGTGTCTGGTCAGATGAACGCTGTTTTCACTGCAGTGATTGACCCACTTTGTCTTTCACAAATAGCTATGCAGAACAGCATTATCAAGTGTCCATTTTTCCAGATGCTAAAGGTAAGTATTAGCACAAAAGGTGCAGCTAAAAGGATTAAATTATCATCCATATTATTTAATTAAAGAACAGCAAGCCAACAATAGCTTCCTGAATGACCATACTTGAAAATTAGCATGTTTTACGAAAGCTCAGATATTAGAGCTCTGAAAACAGAGGTTTAAGTTAATGGAGAATTGCCTGTACCTATGCAGGAATGTGCTGATCATTTTCAGTACTTAAGAAGCAGATACAATGGAATTCAATTTTCACAATATAATCCTCCTTTTTGGAGATTATACATACAAGCTGTGTCATCTGAAGAAGCTGCTTTCTCTCAGGTTTGAAAAAAAAAAAAATTATTTAATGCACCTCTGAGGAAGAGGAATTAATCTGAGACATTACTAAGAGTACATAAATGAGCTCACTTCCCTTCTTCCATTGACAAAGGGCAGAAACTAAGATTATGACACTTGTTCCTCTATCATATGTCTGTCTGACAGCAATAGGAGAGATCCTTAACAACCCAGCTCAAATGGACAGACTCTAAAGAAGCAGAGTGAGAACTGAGACCCAGAGCATCATTCCAGGCTTAGGAATGATATTAAGGAATCCCAGATGATACATGAGAAACAGAGTTGAGGGAGGAACAGAGTTACTGGGTTTGCTCTGAAAAGAACAATATTGATTTGGAGATTTAAGGGCAGAATTAACTGTTGGGCTAGGAGTGAACAGCTGTGTGTTCATTAAAGATTTCTGTCTTTCTTGGTCACATGCACATCCACACTTTTTCAATTTAGGTACCAATTATTTCTATTTCATCTTGCTGTTTGATTTGGTGTTTCCCCAGCAGATATTTAGGATTGTAGAACATGGGAATTTGATCTTTTTTTATTCTTAATGTCTTGTATTTTCATGCTATTACAGAAGAGTTCTGATTGAAGAGAATTCATATCTGGCAAAGATATAAAAGAAAAAAAAAAAGAAAAAAAAAAAAACCAAAACATTACCTTTCCTTTTAAAGCAGAAAACCACCACATATTCATTTACATATATAAAATGTTTCTGCCAGAGGCACTTAAAATTACCATTAATTCTTCTCTTTAATTTCTTCAAAATTAATAAAATCTCCCCATGCCAATACTTTACAGACTTGTAAGTAGAAGCTGACAGCAAAGGCCTCCTGGTCCACCATGAAGCATTATGGTCTAGCAAGTGTACTTCTTCTAGAGAATCTATAAATGTCAAGACTGTTAACTATTTCACTGTTCATCTAAGCATGTCAGGAAAGTGAGAGAGTTTGTTCTCTGAAGAGGTGCTCAATCAGCTGTGACTGACAGCTCCTTTTTGTGCCATGAATTTATAGCTTTGGGGAGTGTATTTATTAGCCTTTTTTATTTCCCCCCTCCTCCCCCCACCACCATTCAGGAGCTCAGCAGGATTCCACAAGGCATCTGGCAGGGCATGCCTCTGTTGTTGTGAGACCAGGTTTCAGACACCCTCAACCAAGTTGTTTCCCGCTTGAGTTTGGTCACAGACATGTGGTGCCCCTAGAAGACACAGATCTGGAGCTGTGAGCTGTTCAGCTGAGGCAGCCCTCAGACGGCTGGGGAGCTCAAGCCCACCCCCGCAGTTTTTGACATAGCTACACTTCTTTTAGGGAAAGCCCTGCCAGGTAGGAAGCTTAAAGTGACACAAAGTTTTCTGGTATCTGTGTCAGGTATTTCAACTTGTGACAAGTCAAGCCTGAAGAGCCAAAATAGGGCTTATGAACTTGTTTCAGGTACTGCTGCTGTCCTCATCCAGAAAGTTCTGATAAAGGTAGTCTCTGAAGAATAAGAATTTCCTGTTGCCCTCTTTTAATGATTGTGCTAATATTTTGAATCAAAATGCTGATATTTTGAATTCGATGAAAAATTCTTCGAAAATATGACTCTCAAATAGCTGGAGAACAATCTAATGAAGAAGTGGTTGTAGATCATCTAAGATCTAGAAAAGCTCTACACGAGACTCCTATGATGCTTTATGGAGGAAAATGTTCAAATGTGTCATCAAAAGACACATAATGTGTCCTGCATAGAGTGCTACTAATGACTGTTGTGTATGTGCATACCCACCACACAAAAAGCTTAGTTCTCTACTTAGAAGATGCACTATTGGAAGATGGCAATCTTTTGAGGTGAGGAATTGTGGGTTTGATTCTTTACATTGGGCTGCTGACCAAGGAGGTCCAGTTTTGCGCTGTTTGATCACAATGCTAACATATAGGTTTGTTTACTGCAGTAAGCATCCTCAGATTAAGAAATCTGAATGACAAAAAAATATCAAGCTGGTCAAGCATTAAATTAATGTGTTTCCTTAAGAAGAGAGAGTTAGATATAAACTCTGGACCAGAGAGCTGTGGAAAATGGAAAACATCTTCACCTAGTATGACATAATAAGTAGGGCAGAGCTGCTGAAATATCTCAGAGATGAGATAGTGTCCAATGGAGCAGGGCAAATATCACATTAACCAGTGATAATAACAATTAATATATGTTTCTCTCTCTCTCTCTCTCTCTCTCTCTCTCTCTATTTTGTTTTTTTTTGTTGGTTTTTTTTTGTTTGTTTGTTTTTGTTTTGTTTTTTTTTTATTTTAATACTCCCCCAGCCAGCCATTCCTTTGGTCATGAGCAAACAGTACATCCTTATACCCAGAGGTCTGAGCTCTACCCACAGATGAAGGAGCAACATCATTCTCTCTCTATCCACATTGCTGAAAGTGCCCTGTTCTTCTTTCCTGACTGGGTCAGGAAACTGCACCATTCACTTTTAAATGGAGAAAATACTTTTACTTTCTCTGGAGAGTTCTCCACAGCCTTCTTTGAATTTTATCAAGGAGGTTTCACAGTGACCAGAATTCCCATGATGTCTTTTTTCTCCACCCACCCCCACAATGACTCCTGTGACACACCTTTTGCATAGTACCACCCAGGAAAAACAACCCCCTTATGCAATTGAAAGTATTGTTTCATCTTCAGTTTCTTGCTTTGCCAGAGGCAATGAGAGCTTATTATGAGCAGGTGACGGTAGCCAAAGTCCTAGACTTTGCTTTATTATTTGTGTGCATTTACAACCTTCCTATGTGACAATCCCATTTAGTCAGTGCTACAGGCAATCTCAGTCTGTACTTAAAATATCTTTAACAGCTACATGTAGGGAACAATCACAGGGGAAGGGAAAAAAAGCATACAAAAACAAAAGGCAACTTAGAAAGGAATTGGAGCCAGAGGAATTCATAGCTGGGGCTCTTTTATTACCTAAAAGGACACGTATTTTGTGGAGCATGCAGAGTCTGCTTTTACTGATTCTATTTTTGTTGATATTTTGCCCATTGCCATTGCTTGCTTAAAATAATTTCTCAGGAGATACCTGGTTGCAACTGGCAGGAAATTTTAGCAAAGTAGCTCTGGACTGAAAAATTGGATTATTCTCTACAGAAGACAACTACTTTATAAAGCACATGAAATATCTGTGGATCTTGGCATCATATATTGGCGAGTGTGACAAGTTCCTATAAACTCACAGACACAACAAGGAATAGTGATAAGAAAATATTTTTCTCTCTTTTCAAACCCTCAGCTGGAAAGACTGGGGGGTAGTATCTTTTATGTCTTTTTCTCGTGTTCACTGGAATGTTTACACTTAAAAGTTCTTTTATGTTCTTTCTTCCCAAAGTCCTTGTAGCACTTATTATCTCACAAAGTTTGCCTTATCCCCTTCTTGCTACCCTGTCACCACTTCAAAAATTGCTAAGCTAGGGCTGAGAAAAATCATTTGCTCTGTGCAATCCCAAAGTGAAGACCTTAAACTGGCAAACAGAAAACAATTTATAACCTCTTTACAAACTATCCCTCCCTCTGTTGCTATTATTTTCTGTACATTTTCAGTGCTATAGGTGTTTATACGTATTTTGATTGAGTGATTAGGCAGAAAGTGCACTACAGTCCAGTTTGTCATTGGACATCCCATCAGGACTGTCTAACAGCCTGCTTGTTTCTGATACTTATCTAAATTTCGATTAATTTCCTCCTTTTCCACACTCCCATGCTGCAGCTTTGAGATCATAATAGAAACAAGTTTCAGGATGTCCTAGTTTCTTGAGGGATAAAATTTTATATTTTCTTCTTCCCAGAAGTGTAGGATGGTGAGTAGATTGTAAGATTCATGTTGTTTCCATTTTCAAGGTGTTTTTGTTTGTTCAACATATTGGCTCCCTGAGGAACTTTGAGTGGATTAGAAAAGGAAGAGCTACTCAGGAATGTAGAAAATAATGTGGTGTTCCTCATACCCAGTATAAGAAAATATTTCATTGTATTCAATAAGAGATGATCATAATTTTCCCTCTTTTCCTCTCATGTTACAAGGCAAGAATAACAGAAATAGGTACATCTTGCCCCTTATACCAGAGCAAGAGTGCCCACACATGCCCATGTCTTTACTCATCTTTCTCTTACATATATAATCTGAATTATAAGAGGCTTTCTCTGTCCCTGAATTTATTCTGGAAAAATATTTGTCTACTCTGTCATGAAGTCCTCCAGATTTTAAAACCTGTCCAAGTACTCTTTTCTAGCACTTCACTAAATATTCTTAACTCTAATAATTTCCTTCTAATTCCAAAGAGAATTTAAAAATGAACCAAAACACCCACAAAGATTTCATTGCTTCGAAGTAATTTTTACCTTACACATCTCTGGAAAGATCCTTCTAACCTACATTTAGATGTCCATACAAAAAAACCAACCACTTGAAGTTGTGCTGACTCTTATTGGCTCCTTCTACACTCAATGGAGGAAATGAGACATTTCTAGGCTTCTATTCACCTGGCCTATTTTAGCTAGTCAGCAAGATTAATCACAACATGGAATTTCCTACTTCACTCACTTAGCTAGAGAGGGACCTCAAGTAAATTAAGATGTGCAGCTAGAGCTTTACATTTACTCTGGCAAGTTCTACCTAGAAGAGAACACAAAGTACAATGTTGCTACTTAAGACTTACAAATTTCTGAAATAAAACCAGTCTTCTATATGGTATCCAAAATCAACCAATAGCATCACAATAGCTGCTCAAACATACAAGATTAATCTGGTATCTCACAGTTCAAGTGTAAAAAAAAAAAAAAAATTGCCATAAATTAATGATGCCCGAGGGCTTTTTGAAAAATAAATCAGGACATTGATGAGCATGTAGAATAGATGCATGAAAATGGGAGAAATGAATAAAAAATTCTCCTGCTTCATGTAATAAATTAAATAATTATGTGTTTTTAACCTAGAATTTCATTAAGAACTGAAGTAAACTAAATAAATAGACTTCTAGCTGTTAAAATAAATGTGAAGTAATCTTTCCAAACATTAATGTTTTCAGAGACATGGTAGTGATGTGACCACCTCTACAGTGAATGTCTACACCCTTGGATTTGCCCTTTGTCTCTACTCATCCTACTGTGCAGCAGTAGCACAAGCAGTTCAAGCCATCAGAGAGTAATGTGAAGACTTCAAATCAAAAAACCCCTTGGGGAACATTCAAGCCAATG
>VWZN01014164.1:6766-20215 GCA_013396955.1 Regulus satrapa
ACATATAGGATTCAAATTTTCATCATTTCACATTATAAAAATATATTTCTATTGTGTGTGCTGCACAATTACAGTTAGGTCCTTTAATTCATTTATCTTAGTTAAGGATTTTAAGAAGGGTTACTCCTCACAGTCTTGGGTGTCCCCAAGTCAAATTTAGGACTTCCTGAAAATGGGATTGATTTTCAGATGTGGAAGTACTCACCTGGTTTCTGTAGGGCACATATTTTAAACATTTCTTTCTCTGGTGTTCAGGCATGGAGATGCTCAAAATTTGCAATTGTTTCTGAAAAATCTTGATGATACCACATGTTTATATTTTGAAGCACACAAAATTTTCTGTGCTGGGGTACTACAAATTGTAGAGGGTAGCATCATGATCCTGGGTGGATCAGAAACCTGTAAGTGAATTCTTAGTGGCAGAGAAGGGAGAGGTTAAGAAACTGTGTGCTGTAATTATCAGATTAGCTTCCTGGTGAACATGTTGCAGAAATTATTTATTTTTGCATACAAAAATTACTATTTTAAAATCTGTATTCTAGGACCTTATATTCGAAGGAGCTGAACCTCTGTAAGTCATTAAAGCACCTGAGTAATTCCACTGACATTAACAGTACTGCTTTACCATCTGCATAGGGTTATATACATGCATAAGTACTCTGTTGGGATTTAAATGATGTGGGTTTGGATAGCCTAATGTTGTTATTTCTATTGTCACAAAATATGTGTAAAATGGAGGTGCAAACCGGAGGTGCAAACCCCTATCATTAATACCTGTGTTTCTCTACTCCTATTTGTTTCAGAATAATAAAGTTTTCCTCTTAGAAAAATTACTTATTTTATTCCCTTACCAACATCATAATACAATATATTAGTCCTTGATTTAAAATTTCCCTGAATACTTTCTGAAAGTTAAAACAAAATGTATGGTGCCTTTTTGTCCCCTGGTTATGTATAAACTGAAAGAAATTCAGAACGCAGTGAAGCATGACCTTTCATTCCTGAGGCAATATTAGCTATCCTTCATCAAGCTGTGCTTTCCTAAATGGCTCCCATTTAATGTCCAAAAATGCTTTTTAAGATTCCCTCCTCCCAAAAGGCATCAAAACTAAATGGTCTATAATTTCCTGAAGTATTCCCTGAGTCCATCTTCAATAATGATGTTATGCTGGCTATTTGCCAGCCATCAGGCCTTTTTCTGACTAGAACAACTTTGTAAAATGTCTGCAAAACTTGAGGTAATAACACCCCTGTTTGGGAGCAGGGGGTTTCAGAAACACTGAATATTGTTAGCTGTTTATTAGTGGAAAGTGGAATGTTGTTATTAAATGTGAATATATTATTGTAACATATTATATATTAACTATTCATTTCCCTTTCCCCAAACCATCTGTTTCATCTAGAATATAATTTGAGATATTTAATGTAAATCCTATATGTATACAGTAAATGTTCATTAAAAGAGGTGTTGTTTGACAAATAGCTGAAGAGCTGTTAATAATCCAATAAGAAATTTACCAATAATTCAAAAGTTCTAAAAAACGTTATTTACTGCATTCATTTAAACTGAAAGACAGTGTTTGGACAGGAACTGATTTCGAAAGAAAACTAGCAAAAAGTTAAGGATATATCCTTGATATTTAATATATATCCCTTTCATTCTAAGTGCTTCCAAACTAAGATAATAAATAAACCGGGGGGAAAAAATAGATGTAGGGCATGTACAACAATGCTGTTTACAAATTTGGATATTAACAATGCTTCTAGTACACTTGCAGCTGCCATGCTCTGTATGTTCTATGTACACAGGACAAAACCCAATAGCTCGGTAGCTCCACCCCTGAAGTGTTACATTCCTTTTCAAATAAGCAGTAGTGGTGATACTCACATTTCTCTGTACTGGATCATATGTCACTACAGGAGTTTGAACCTAATTGTTTCATGTTTGTACAATAAAACAGTGATTACTGCCCCCCAGAAACTATTTTTTGGAAAGGAAAATAGTCAGGGTACTGCAAAAAGACAACATGCTGGCTGACAGACCCTAGAATTGGCTATGGAACTGCTTTTGAGAGCTCCTCATTAAGTCAGTGCTGAGTGACCATAAGCATTCTCCTGGCTGAACCAAATGCAAGGTAAAATATCTCACAGGAAATTGCTTTCCACCAAAATAAGGCTGTGTACATATATGGTCAATTGCTACAGCTCAGCTGATGTTCAGTACTTTGTTAAGAGGTGGTACCGCAAGATGTCGAAGCCTTGTGTTTTGATTAGTAATTTTTGTGAAGTTTTTGGTGGTTTGTTCAATACATTCCTCCAGCACTTCATTTGCAATACAAATTTTTCATTTTAAATAATTCATACTTAATTACAGTAGTTGTCAGTTTATGTGGTCCTTTTCATTCTTGAAATGCTTTAGAAGCATTAATTCCTACAAAGTTTTGAGAAGCAATTAAGTATTAATGCTCCATTTTTACAAACAAAAACCAGAAAATACAGAGGTTGGGCAAACATTTCAGAACATCAACTGTAAAATTAGGCACTGACTAGAGACTTGATCTAATTTTCAGAGGCACTGAAGACATTTGCATATTCAGAATGGAAACTTTTGTCCTAGTAGTTAAATTCATAAAGACTCTTGGATATCATATTACTGAGCATAACAAGTTTTTAACTAATCAGGATCAAGATATGGGAGGAGTTCATTAACTCAGAATGTTTGCAGCAGGTGAGCATGAAGCTGCCTGAGCTAACACAAAAGAAACACTGATTTCCAGATTCTCACAATTCCAGCTGTATAAATAACCCTTTACAAACTTCTTTCCACATGGGCTGAAGAACTCTGCATCCTTTCCTGGCATGAAATGCTGTGGTAATTTCTGAAGAAAAAGGAGGTGGAGAGAACCGGGGTTTGGAGTGTGATCTGTTTCCTCTAGTACTCACAAGACTGTGCACATTTTAGGACTCTTATTTAACAGCCCAAACAACCAGTGTAGAATTTTTGTCCCAAGAAGAGATTTCAGTCAAACACTGAAGCTCTTGGGAGCTGTGGTTTTGACCTTGCTTTGTCTCTCAGCCTAAGGAGAGAGCTGAACTTGGGAGAAATGCTCTGATCACCAGGGTAAGGATCAAAAAGCAGGTCAATACATGTCTTTGTTTTAATAAAATAAATGTCTAACAATAATTTCCTCATGGAATCAGTCTCCTAGGTACACACTTCACATGCTCTGAACATAGCTACTGTTTCAGATTTCTGAAAAGGCATAGGTGAGATGCACCCAGGTACTTGCTGAGAGAGCCTCAGGCTGCTGCTGAAAGTGGGCTGCTGCTGAGTGTTAGTGAACATGTGTGCAAAGAGGTGTTTAAGTAGTGAGAATTTTAAATTGAAATATCTACCAGCCTATAAGACCAGGTTCCAGCTCTGAAGGGTTTGACAAGAGTGTTGAGACTGCTACAGATATACATCTTAAGGCTATGTCTATTATAGCTATTCTCAGACATTTGAAGTCCCATGAGCCATTATTTCTTACATTATATATCTATGGGCTGTTTGGTATAAACAAAAGTTTTTAGCATTCGATTTCTATTTCATGAGAATAGAGGTAAGATTTCAAGTTTCCTTGTGGGACACTACTGTGAATCATTTGGCAGCCTTGTCTCGTCTCCTAGGCAAGCTGCCACCTATAAATAGTAAAGAAAGGAAGGAGGTAGAGAAGGACTCAGAAGCAAAGAATAGCAAATGGCTACATTTGTGGTGAGAGGGTATAAGTATCTTCCGATGTGAATTTCTGCGGAAGTGTAGAAAGGCATGGTACAGTGGGTACATGGTACAGACTGAGCTTCATACCCTGAGCTGTGGCAGAGTTTGCAATAGTGAGGTACATGGCTGGTGATCAAGTTAAGTATTCATAATTCCTAAAAAAAATTGTGGGTCCAGGGTTGAAGGTGACTGTAGAATTGATCCCAGAGCAGGCAAGGCTGGACTAAGTTATCCAAAGCTACAAAGGAAATTTGTGGGCAGAGCTAAAATCAGATGTTAGGTTTCCAAGCTTCTTCAATCTATAGCCTAGATCACTGCACCTAACTTCTCCAAAAAGCTCAATCAAAACATGAAAGTTCAGAATTGCACTCAGTGTTTAAGAAAAAATCACATAACAATGAAAAATGAGGAAAAACTGATGTGCAAATTGTTAAGAGCCATTTATATACATACTATTAGGAAAGGATTACATGCATAGATGAATCAGCGTTTTTAATCAGATGAAAATACTTTTGAGCACAGTTCCAGTGTGATGAATATGCTAGAGTTGTAGATCACCAGGAAGAAGATTAATATTCTGTGTATAATTATACACATTTCTTCTCAATTCTTTTTTTGAAGACAGACAGCAAAGAGGATTTAAAGCAACAGTCATTCACTTCACATGAGCACAAAAAAAATGTATAGGGAAGCATGCAACTGCCTGCCCCCCATCTTCCAGAGAGCTTCCAGCATCTCTCTGGAAAATAATTTTTTCTTAGTTTCCTGTCTACTCCTATCCTTCTCCCCTGAGTTAGCTGTCATGGCCCCACTCACTTTGTTCTTCCATAATTTTTTATGGACAGAAAGGCTCTTAGCCATGGCTCTCAAGTGCTAGATAGTTACCTCTTGCTGGCAGTGTTCTCCAGCATGAGATGCCTTACTGTAGAGGTGTGGTGACTCTTGAAGAGCAGAGGTTTCTGTGAGTCTATCCATAGTAGGGCCTGCACAGGATGCCTAGGTTGAATATTTCATTTGCATCTGGTTTTAGAGTATGCCTGTCTTCATCGAGTGCAGATGCTTTCCTCTTCCATCAGTGGGTGTTGCTGCACCTCCTTGTACATAACTACAAAGGGTCCATCTTTAGCCTTGCTTGAGGCATGTCTCAACATTTTCTCCGGCTGGCCTGCACACCAGCTTGACAGAACAGGCAGTGATCTCTGCACAGATGTAACTGTTTTAAATGAGAAGTCTCTTCCATCCAATTTCCATTTGAAAAGAAGCAGATGAGCCTCCTACTGGGATGAGAATTTGTGTGTCCCTATCTCAGCCATTTGACACTATTAAGATGAAACATTTGTGCTATGTTGTTTTGTGCATTCAGTCACTCTGATGTGGAGTGTGAGCTGCAGTTTGGGCCAAACTGATGGCTCTGTGGGACTGGATGAAGTCAGGGTTCCATGTACCATTGAGCTATCATAATATTCTGAAGGCTGGGTGCTCTGGGGTTCCCCCACTTGCTATCATTTGAAGAGCTCAAAGTGCACCCTGAGGGACGGATAGTGACTAGGCAGTGTAGATGGTAAGGACACTCCTGGGGACGTGATAACATAGGTATAATTGTTTCTGCATCTGTGTGTCAATGGTCATTAACTGGCATTTATCGACAGCTTGATACTGTCACAAGTCTACAACAGAGCAATCTCAATAATGTACAAACAGCAGCCAGCCCTATTTCAAAGAACTAATTTGATGGCTCATCCTAAATATCAATTAGCAAAATCAGGTCTTTAGTGATGATTTTTTAAGCGTTACTGTTAATTTTCTTGTTTGATTTTTTTGTTGCTGTCATCTGTTGCTGTCAGACGGTGTTAATGTGATGCACAGTGGTGCTCTTTGTAGGAGCAAAATGAGAAAAACAATTTTGTATTGCACACTGATAGCTACTAATTACCTTTGCTGGGGAGAACTTCATTTTTGTTGAAGAAGTATTTAAATACGTAAACTGGCATAAAATCATGTAAGATAAAATAATTTCAATTTTATTTCAAACTCCACAATTTCTAATAAAATATCTGACTTTTGCTGGAGCTGTCCTGGTCACCAGACTGCAGCTGTTTGCCACAGTGCATCCATGCCAGTCATCTAGATGAGGAATTCTTTCAGAGGACTAGCCAACCCCTCCTGACATTAGAGTTACAACAGGAATGGGGTACACAATGGTACCCAGTTCAGGAGCGCTCTTTCCTTGCTGTTTGCTGAAGAATATAAATAGTCTAGATCCCTGCTGCTAATGTAGTGGGAGATCAAGATAGCTCAGCCAAAAAGCGTTCCTCCTGATGGCAGCATTTTTTTTGGAAGGGAAAATTGATCCAAGCTGACAGCTGTGCTGGAATGGCTAGACTGCAGCTAAGTCGTTTAAGGCCAGTTCGGGTATCTCACCCAGCATGGCAGCCCAGACATACCAACCTCTATGCAAGGAAGACTCACTAAAAACTAAGCAGTTATTGTGCCATTATGTTAATGCAGGATATTAGGACAATTTGGTTCAGAAGTTATTAAAAATAAAGACAAGTGTAAGTAAAGGAACATACTCTAAACATGAAGAGGGTCTTTTTGGTCTTGTAGTCCAACAGGGCTATAAAATGGCCCTGAAAACAACATAAAAAATTACTTTATAGATTCCAAAAATTCTACACAAGCTGAGAGACAGGATAAGATGTGGCTCTTGGTGGCTCACTCAAAGAGCACAGAGGGACCCTGTTCTGCACTGCAGCAATGCCTACAGAGGAGCTGAGCCAGCTCATCAGGTAGCCACAACCTGGAATGCAGGCCATAGGCATCTACAGATATTCAAATGTAGCCATCAGTGCCCAGAAGTGGCAGCAACTGAATGCTCAGAGGTATTCAGCATTAAGTGAATTGATAGTTTCACTTTACTTTTTGCTGGTAATGCTCTACTTTATAGAAAATACACCTGCATGTGGCACTCTTGTTAGTACTTCCAGCAGTGCAAGAATGGAGTGCATCTGGAGAGTGAGCTGCCCAGGATCACTGCAATAAACTTGTGGTTCAGGAAGGTCTGCACAAGCCTCTGTCCCTAGCTACCTGTAGTTTGGACAAAGGGGTTAGCATGCTTTGTTATTATCACCGATTTAATTATCAGAACTAATAAAAATACTTCAAGATTTTTTTTTTTTCAGTGCCTTCCCCCAGTACATTTATATCTGCTGTCTGCAGCAATGACTATGCCAGGCCTTTGCTTTATTCCTAGACCAAAAGGAAGTTTTATGAAAAGAGATAGAGAACTCTGTCCTTCATTACCCAAGAGGGACAAATGAGAACATGTAAGACAGTGACAGCCAGTGAAGATTGAGGAAAAAGTTTTTATTCTCTGAGGCCATGTTTTAACTGCAAGATCTGGGTATATTTCTCTATCTTCTTATCTAGGTATGGGATGACCCTGAGGTGGAGACATGCCATCTTTGTCTACCCTCTTTTTTATGTTGGTCTCCATGGAAAGTGAAGTGTTATGTAAAAACCAACAGTGCTGGTAGCATGCTCTAGTCGTGTTCCTGTGCAGACCGCAAAGGTGCAGGTTCCTGAGCCTTTTAATTTTTTATACTTATAAATGCATAGAAAGAGAGAAACCACCACCAGCAGCTTATCTATTCACATTTTTTCTCTTGCAACAGATTTTGTCTCAAAAATAAGTGTGATGGCATGGAATAACTTTATTTTTCTCACCAGCTTATGTGGTGTTTTTCTAGCACTTCTATGTAAGGTAAATTAAATAGGAGAGTTGGAAAGCCTCTCCATCTAAATGAACTTGTAGGCAAAGATGCCTTTCCAGAACCAGAGAAGTACATCTGTCAACTTGCTGTCACCAAAGAGGGATGTTCAGCCCTGGTAGTCCACATGGCCAAGTGAGCATACTCCCTTCTAGACAGCTTGGTTGTATGAAATAGCAATTAAGTGCTTAATTCTCTGTGAGGGTTTTAAGATGAAGCAGTTTCCTTCTGATCTGACAAAATCAGTGGCTAAGCACTGAACAGCAGGGTCATGGTATACTGGCTAGTTAGGGCATTTCTCTCTTACCATCTGTTATGAAGCCCGTTTTGAGATGAGTTTAGCCCAAAAGGTGCTTTAAAGCTTGGCACTGCAATAGCCACATATTTTGTGGCTTTAGCTTCTAAGCCAAAATCTTGCTTTTTCATTGCCTAAATATGTTTACTGCGTCTAAAAATCAGGTCACGTACTAACTTCTTGTGTATGAATATGGCATCTGCAGCCTTTACCAACAACAAGTTTCTATTTTCTTCCATCTCATTGATAAAGATATTGAATAGCACTGAACTAAGAATAGATCTATGTGGAACCCCGTTATATAATGATGCCCTCTGTGCAATTACTTTTTGGCTGTATCAGCCTTTTCACGCCAGTTAAAATTTGCTACACAGATTTGATGTAGTGCCACATTTAACCAGAAGGTCAAAGTACAAGGTAAAAAAGCTCAGTTATACTGAGCTACTTCCTTTAGCAGCAGAACTTTTCATTTCATCTAAGGATGTAATCAGTTCTATCACTAATTTTCCGTGAAAACTCATTCACTGAAATGGATTATGCTACTGTCTTTGTAACCTTACTGGTTAGATCCCATTCTGTTCTACAGTCCAGTATTTTGTCTGGAATGAATATAAGGTCACTAGATTTTTACTTATTTTGGTAATGCATAGGCATTTTTGAAAAATGATGATGTGTTAGATGGTTTCCAGATCACTGAAACTTTGAGAGCATTACAGTATTTTTTAAAGATTGTTCCATGAAGAGTAGAAATAATTACATTGTTTTCTTTGGAGTTATATCTTCCACCCACTCACTGCTGTCATCCCAACACTCTCCATGTCCTCTAAACCTTTCCCAATACAGTTCTGCTATGTCATTCCCTCCGTGTTTCTTGCTCTCCTCCATTACATCATCTAGTTCACCACACTACTGCTGTGCACTCCTTCCAGTGTCCTTGATTTCTGATATAGTTGTTCTTCTCCCCATCTCCCTTCAATCTCCAGTACAACAAAAGCTCCATGTACTCCATGCTCTCTGTATTCTTCTTTCCATGTTCTCTACCTCTGTATTTTATCCTGCCAGCTGGGGAAAAGCCAGCACATCTGGCACAGACATGCTGGCTGGCTGGCTAGTACATGTGTGATCACTGAATAAGCTGGCTGCTTCTAAGTGTAAGGGACAATGAATTCTCCTCTGTGCCATGAATAGGCTTTCTGTTCTACCCAGACAGTATTTTATTTTAATTAAATGTGGAGGAAATTTATTCTCTTTGCCACTTCTGTTCTGCTGAATGTTACAGCAACTAACCCAAAGGGTGAAAATTATTTGGGCATGGGGGAAAATGTGGGGATAGAAAGGAGAACTAATTTCCAGAGGAAGGGCCAGCCACACAGACTGCATTTCTTAAGCCACACACAGAAATCAACCTTAGAATGCATCTTTAACCAATTGCTTTAAGACCCTGGGGTCAATATTAGGCCTTTCTTCAGATAAGGAAGCATTATTTAACGTGTTTACTGTAAACATTCTTTATCACTGGGAAAACAAGAGGTACTTTTTTTTGCACTGAGATTTTACTCAGTTTCTTTTCAGTTGCCAAACAGAAGAATTTATATAATGCATTGATATGAATTAATAATATATATTTTACAGTAATGGGTCTAATATCAACTTCAAACACTAAAGAGAAAAACATAGTACATCTACTTCATAACACAACCCTGAGATTACGAGGGTCGCTATTAGTTTGGAGGCTTTTGCTGAAGACATGTAAAAACCACAAGCTATAACTTGTGCTGCCAAAGAATGCTCTTGTTAACTTGTGTCATGTGAAACCCCTTCAGTTTGCCAGTATTTTGCCCTGAACTGCCCCAGACTAGGAAAGTGCACTTCACTTAATATACATATAAAAATACTAAACAACATAAATTCTTCAGCAAGATCTTGAAGCAGTATCTGTGCTACAATCATATATCACATTAACATTTGATGTTATTACTGCTTCACAGGTGCAACAATCCTTGGTCCTTGCCCCTGTGGGAGAGCAGTGGTTGACTTCTATTTCTTTTTTTAACTGTTTACATTTTTACTTCAATCATAGTTTGTCTTATCTCTCCCTCTGCAGGAGGGCAATCATCAGTGAGATTTGCCGCGAATACATTGTGGCTGATGTATCTAATGGAACCTGCACTTATAGCCAGACCTGTCAATAACCCGAGCACCATTACAGTAGATAGCTTTTCACAAGATTGGCTTCTTCTTGCAAAGATTATTCAGTATCATATGCGCAAACAACAGCAGCCATTATTGCCCTTTATTTCCCACCTCTCCTTTTCTTAGACTAGCACATCTCTTTATTATTATTTGACAGCAATGAAGAATAGCCCAATCTTTGCCATCATTTGGTAACAACAATTCTTAGCACTTTTCATGTTCAAAGGGCTTTGCAGTCATTATCTAATTAATCTTCACAACAGCTCTATGAGGCTGGTAAGAAAGGTTTAGCCTCATTTTATAGATGGGTAACTGAAGCTGTGACTTTAGTCGCTTGATTTTTCAAAGGTGCTGTGCATTCTTGGCTCCCATTGAAGTTAATGAGAGTGCAGAGGGAGCAACATCTCTGGAAATAAAGGAGCTTGTGCAAGCTTGGAAAGGAGGTTAATATCAGCATTCAGTGGGCATTCCTCATTCCCGGACCTGTGCCCAGGCTGTTGGGCCAGGCCTCCCATAAATCTGGGTAGTCACTGGCAGCCTGGCCATTAGACGTTGGCTGTTCAAACCTAACTTTGCATTTTGAGATTTCATTGTCATAGGGGAATATTTCAGAAACTCTGCACTTTATGTTTCACCCCTGGGGTATTTTATCTGTTCTCACTCTTAACAAAAAATACCTTTCATTTGTTAAAGATATCACTATGCAATGCAAGCATTGGGTTTCACACACATTGATTCACTTCAAGTTTTATATTTTACAGAAATTGCACTTATTTTGAAATACTCCCTAAGCACTAAGGAACATAGACAGAATGCATTCCCTAATGCTTCCCTAATTCGTGGAGGTGGCTGCTTTACCAGTCACTGTCAGATCCTTAATCAGCAGAGTTGTAAAGCTTGTAGATATTCAGCAAAAGTGCTTAATAAAAATCATTTAATTCTAAATTACAAGAGTGCACTTAACCCTAAAGATATTAAAACTGATTGTTTGACGCACTGCACTGAGTGGTAGAAATTTAAAAATAAAAGCTTTCCTTACTTGCATCAAAGTGAATAAATCATCTAGCCTTCATATCCTCATGTCATGATACTATGCTGTAATAAAATAATCCATTTTAGAGCTTTAAATTGTAAATATAAAGTACTTCAACCTGACTGGTGACAACAGAAGAAACTGGGTTTTGAAGAAAAGAGCAAGCATTATGGCTGGCATTCCTGTCACATGGTTCTTGAAGGCCATCTGTCTCTGTGTACTTTCTGTGATGGATTTATAAATCTATCCTATAGTCTGGCTGGTGGTACCAGCCAGTGGAGTGCTGTAGTAGCTGTTAGATACTTCTGGTAATTAACTGTAGAACATCTACATCTCCCTGATGCAAAACATGCCGTGAACCATTTATATTCACCCCTATATGCATGGGCCAGTCCCACCAGACACACGCACAGCTGTGTACACTCACACGCTCGCCACACTCATGGCACCACGCATGCACGCCACCCCCGTCCTCTGCTGGGGCAGTCAGCAGGTGAGCAGAGATGCTGGTATTTATTTACATCATATGAAAAGTCATAACTAAGCATATTTAGGTCTTGTGTCAGATTTTTCCAGCTGAAGTTGTTTTGCGGTTTGGTTTTTGTTAAAATGAAGCCTTTCTGAAAAACATTAGTAGCAGTTATTCTTTTGAAGAAATGGAAAGCTTAACTATTTTTTTGGGCAGTTAGTAATAAAATTCTTTCTTTTTACCCAAAGTCAACCAATGTTAATATTCTACTGTCAGAAAAGAGAGGAAATAAAAGTGATGGATGTGTCTGGATCATGATAAAATGCAAAAACTTACAAAACTATATTCATTTTAAGAGCAACAAAACCCTTTTCATGTTGAAAGAAAAATCATCTTCCTTCAATATCTATTGTCAAAGTAACCATCTCAGAAATATTTTAAAATATTCTTCTCCTAGCTCTTTATATATTGTCTGTCTTCCTGGACCAGAGGCAGAATTTGGCTAAGTAAGATTAGTGCTGGGCAGCAGGACCCACCTGGGTGTCGGACTCCATCACAGTTATGTATTTCTCTCACTGCTGACATTCTTGGCATTCAACCTTTGTAATTTCCTGCTTAATAGCCAGATGTTTCCAGATGCATTTTTTACAACCTTAATAAGGCTTTAATGGATTATAGAGTGCTTTATTTGCCTAATTTGGAGGATGTGGGAATGTGCAGGTTTTATTTTCACTGAAGTCCTTAAGAATTATGATATGAAATCTATCAGTTCACAGTACTAAGAATTGCTTATATTGCTTATAATTATTAAAAGAGATTTAATTCCATTTTATGATCTGAAAAATCTCCCATCATTATAAAATTATTTGTCTAAAAACTTTTATGTGTTCTGGTTGTTTGGATTTTCCTTATTCTGAAATAGAATTTCAAATCTTTGGAACAAAGTCAAGGAATCATATGCCTTTTTTTTTTTCTTGTAATCTTTTCTGATTAATTTGTACAGTATATTTGATTGCTTAATTGTTTAATTTTTCCTTCCATAAACAAGATTAATTGCAATTCACTAGCCTGAATAAATATATACCCATTATAGTAAATAAGCAAGTACTGACATTCTACTTCTGAGCTGTAATGAAAACTTAAGACAGATAGAAATGGATGCACTGCAGTCCTCTAACTGTGCCTGACTTCTCATTACACACCATCAGAATAAAGAAAGAATATTTTGAAAATATTATTGCATAGGTTAGGTAAGAAGGAGATGAAGGGGGACACTGTTTTAGAGGCCTGCATCTTTTCTCCCATCACTCCCGGTTTTCTGCTGGGATAACTTCCTCTTCCTTGCTGGTTTGAAAGAGAGTAATAGGATCTCACCACCTTTTAAAGTAAAAAGAATTCCTACTACATTTAAAGGTCATTCAGCTTCAAAGAAGCCACAGTCGGGGTTCAGGAGGCTCCTGGCTTTGTGGATTTCCCATCATACACTTAAAGTCTCATTCTCATCACATGGAACTGCTGTACCTCATGTATCAGGTTTGACTTAGTCCATGTAGTGCACACTTGAAAAATAATGGCTTAAATATTATACATCAAGAGGGATGATGCAAGAAAAAATTACTAAAGACACCATTGATAAGTCTCATACTAATGAAAATTGCCATATAGCAATTATCTGATTAAAAAATGTTTATTTTAATTAATTTGTTTAAAATATTTCCATCCCACTTACTCCCAAGAAACAGACTGGATTAGTCAGTCGAAGTTTCCACAGAGCTGGTTGATTCTGAACTCATTTTTTAACCCATTTCACACAAAATTAAATATAAACTTAACTTTTTCTACCTAGGATAAACATTGTGAGTACAAAATACAATAGGATTTTTTTTTTTTTAATGGCAGTTAAAACATTTTAACTGAATTTGACTGTTC
>VWZN01014164.1:20289-58430 GCA_013396955.1 Regulus satrapa
TTTTGTGCTGTTGTTTGTGTTTTCCGGGGGGGGGGACAGTAAAACCTCAGGTCCACAGGTACAGTGTATGTAATCAGAGCACATAATAGTTATGTGCAGGTTGGTCAGCCTTCTTAAGATAATATTGCAAATCCAAGTGCCCATATGTTGATAATATTAAGAGATTAATATTTATGCATTTTCTTGACAGGAAAACTGTAGTAAATTCGTTTAATATATGTGTTGATAGTTTTGAGAATTGTTGTTAACTTAAAAAGAACAGTCTAATTTTTCTGCATCTTGCATAATTTCCCACAGTATTCAAAGGATATGCCATGGTCACCTTTTAATAATTTTGGAAAAAAAAAGAAGTGACTCTAAAAAGACAAGACAGCAGTGAGAAATGGTTATTTCCCTTGTTTATATTACAAAATAGTTTAGTGGTTAGATTACTGGAAAACAAAAAAAATCTGAAATTCATTGTAATTGCTATTGGGTTTTTTCTTCTTGTTTAGTTTTTTCGCATTTATCTCATTTTAAACAATTAAGAATTATAAAATTAATTTCACTGCAGCTTATTATGTACTTCTCTATTTGCTTCCTGCTATTCTATTTCTACGTTCTATTTTTTGGAAAAAAATTACCATTATAAAATCACAGGTTTGTATTATGTTTTGGCATTTAGCCCAAATATTTAATTTTTTAAAAATAAATCAAAATTAATTATCAGGCAATGTAATTTATCAACCAATTCCTATATTGTTCTTTTTCAGGCAACACATATATCCTTGGTAATCAACATGAATTTTATATGACGATAATTGCACAGTACAGAAACTTACCTTTGTCTGCCTAGATAATTTCTTACTACTTGCATTACAGAAAAAAGAAAATATTCAGAGTAGCCTAGTGGCAGATATTCAGCTCATGCAAATTAATATTAGAATCACTGATCCAGAATAGTTATTGTTTCAATGGCATGGGAAATAATGTATTGAGTTTTCATTTCCAGGAGTTTTTCTTTATTCAGCTCTGGTAGGTGTATAATACTAAACTCTTGAATAATTCCTTTTAAAATTAAACAGTAGATTCATATCTTACCAGATTTATGAGTCATTTATATTCCACTAAGCCTGACTACCCAAATGGTTGTGTATACAATTTTGATGAGCTGGTAGTTTAAGTACAGAGATAATACAGAGAGTTTTTCTGAAGTGGGTATGGGGATATTAGTATAGTTGGTGTTTAAATATGTTATCAATATGAAATGGAAAAGCTGGAATAAAATCAGTCAGCCATGAGCAATCATAAGAAGTTTTAGTCTAATTTTTTTCAGAATGATGTTGATGATACGATAAATCCAAAAGCATGGTGATACTAAAATTACCATGAGCTACATATTAAGCACTATATGTGTAATGTAGGTAGTAGGCAATGTATTTGAGTTAACTGAAAACTGAAAATGGGTTGTGGTGGGAGAATTACCTCCAAATTATGTAAAAATAGAAATTTTTGTTCCTCAAGAAATTCACTATTATGGCAGTTTTCTGGAAAGCCACTAGGTGGAAGTTATTTTCCTATGACCAACTTTATTCCTTTCACAGTGGCCATTGTTTCCTAATATAAAGCTGTGAAAAAAGTAATTCTCCTTCAGTATTATCCTTGCTAGAGTTTGAAGCAAACAGCACAAAAAGTTGTCACAAAAGTCCTGCAATATAAAGCAGGAATCTTCTTGAGTGGGACAAGCACGATGCAGGTGCTATACCACTAACATTAGTGCAAATAAATTGTTAAAATTTTGCCAAAATAAAACCTATCAACCCAAATGCAACTGAGAAATTTGGCTGTCAAGCCAATCACAAATGGAGAAAGAAATAAGCACATGCAGTAATAAATCTGAACGGAATTTTAAAAAATAATCTGGTTAAAAGTGCAGATCAAGATCTCTAACAAGATCTTTCATCAAAAATGCTCCCATCATTTTGGGATCACTATTTTTACTTTATAAAATTAAACTCATAATACAGGCTTTGGAATAAATTATTCTGAGTTTGACTTTCCGGTCTTTTCAGAACTTGTCAGTACAAAAGCCGAATAGCAGTGAAATTTGCATTTTCTGCATTTGCAGAAAAGTTGAAAGGATCATGGCTGTTACTGAAAGGATCTATTACTGCACCTCTTCTAGGAGGCAACAGCTTCCTCACCATGCAGAAGATGAAGACTGGTCTTAGCCCCAACACTGATCTTGGTTTGCTTTATTGCCCTAGCAGTCCTAATTTCACTAGTAATGAAAAATTGTTATTTGGTGCTGTGCCAAGGAGGGTATGAATGCCAGGCCATGCTCACAGTCTCCATTGCAGCTATTGCTTTCTTCTTCTGCTGTAGCCTTCACTGAAAGGGTGTGGGATGCACATCACCAATAGCTGTCATAACTTGTGTTTCGTGTCAAAAGAAAAATTTAAGAAACACTAAGGATTTTTGTCAGGGCATAGGATGAGGTGGAAAGAGAACCACAGCAGAGCATTCCACTCACTTTATCTGGTCTCCAAAAGAGAAGAAAAACACCTGATGTGGAGGATGCAAGTATAGGAATCACAGCATAGGTACAATGCACGCTGCGGAATACCATGTACATATTGAATGAGCGTATAGTTCTGATAGGCTACCTAGGATATCTAAAAAAGCATCACTTTTCAGGGCAAGGTTTTGTTGTTGTTGCTGTTGTCATCTGTTTTGTGCAAAATTCTTTGGGTTTATTTTTAATAATTGAGTAAGCTCACAGCAAAGAATTAATTACCAGGAACTCTTAGCATTTGAGGAAAAAACAACTTTGCACTTTTAACACATTTATTCATAAGAAAAAGTACCAACATAATTACATTGCTTTATGTAACACTAGACATTAGACACAGAATTCAGGAAACTGATAAAGCTTAATAATAATTTGTTAAAAAGTATATACCAAAAGTGAATTCTTATGACCTTATAATGATTTTTAGTGGGATGAAAAATGAAAGTTCAGCTAATCACTCTAACGTCTGTCTGCTCATATATGGATGTCTCCTCTATGAAGCATCTTGCTGGAAAGCATTCTTAACAGGAATATATCTAGATGATAGACGTAAGATAATTGTAAGATATAATTGTAGAAGTCACAGGATTGGGTCTGAAATCCTTTGATGAGTGCTAGCAGTTGTTAAACAAATGCTAATAACCAATATGAATATATTTCCTTGTCTTCCACTGCTTCAATGAGTGGAAGAGAGAAAAATCTTGAAAAAGCCAAGACTGAGGCAAGTAGTTGAGAAAGAGATTTTTGAAGAATTTTTTTCCTTCCTACCTGAACCTCTTCTCTTCAAATAGATTCTTCCATGAGTCACTTGGAATAAGAAAAGAAACTGATATGAGGAGACAAAAGTCAGTGACAAGCTAAATGGATACTCACTCTGGACTACAATCACTCCCCCAGAAAAGCCAGTTAATGATACTTGAGACAATGGCCTGATCTTCTGCTCTTCCATAACCACACTGAAATGCTCCCACTGGAGCGGTTTCTTAGCAGCCTGGTTTCTGCCTCAGCCTTTCATCCTTTGTGGGAATGAAGTCTGTGGGTCTCACCGTGGGAAGATTATGTTGTGACATGTGCACATGGAAATGAAATAATTCAGATTATGAAGCCAAAGGCATTTTAGGCAATTAAATTTGCTGAGATTTTTTTTCTTTGATGTATTCATTTAGCAATTTTGACAAAATGTATCAGTTTTCCATGCTCTTCGGTGGAAAAGGGACCCTTCTGCAGTATCTCTAACCAACAAAATGGGGGCTGCCCGGTGAGGTCATCTTGGAGTCCTGACTCCAGCAGAGATGCCCAGGATCTAGGATATCAACTCTATGATAATAATCTTCTACACTTCAACAAATTGAGTTGAGGCTTGGGCCTTAGGACTTCTGTAGCCTCTGCCTCATGGTGAAATTGCTTTGTGACTTTTGGAGCTTCTATAAGTTGTACTGATCTAGATGTTGTCTGAGGAAACCTAGAACAGAGCTGGTGGAAGTGGGAGAGGTGTGTTGCAATGGTTGGGTCTTTAGCTGAGGGCAGGAAACTCTGGGACTTTCAGGGTGTTGCTGCAGAACTGGTATGATGTGGGAACATGAAGAATAAAGTGGGATGAGTAAAGGGAGAGGAACTGGAGGACCAGTTAGGGAAGAAGTTAGGAACAGGACAGAAACTGGAGATGGGAGAATGGGTGTAATGGTGCTTAAACAGATACAGTGAAGACAGCAAAAGAGGAAGGGATATGAGAAAGAAGCTGTCTGTGTGAGATGGGATCCTGAGGGACCAGGACTTCAGATGATCTTCTCATCTGTCCTTTGATCGGTTGCAAAAGGTTCTGTGGCCCTAAATATTTTGGTCCAACTGAAGAACCTATTTCTTATGGAATCATGCCATGACACCCAATGAAAGGTTTGTTTTTCCAAATTGTTTGATTTTATAATTTGGTAAAGTATAAAAACCCCAAAGATTCAAGAAATCCACATAGAAAGAGTGGTATAAAGGTCATATATTCAAATGCTCAAACTAAGGTTTACCCGAATTAAGACTGCCTTTATTATTAAAAGTACAGCAATACACTGTTTAATTCCATTATTTCTTAAGTTTCTCCAGCATGAAAACCTTAACCTCTACATAGGGGCTACTCTGAGGATGAATGCATTTTATATGTTTCAGGATATTGCCCCCTCAGTAACCCCATCTCATTAATTGCTAAAGCCTTGAGAAAGCATGTGGTTGATGAGAAAGGGAATTGTAGGAAGCAACTCAGAGCTCTGATGACTAAGGCAATGAAATGCTGTCCTAATTAATTGCTTCTTATCCCAAATTCTTCCATGGAGTTCCTGTGTGATGCTGAGAAGTCACAAGCAACCATTTTCACAAAAGGATGCTATTTTTATTTTGTTGCTTTTTCAAATATGTTTAAGCTTCACTGTTGCATCAAGCTCTGACCTCTGCATCTTAGACCCACTGGAAACCCTACTGTGAAAATGAAGTGCCTTGAGAAGCTAACATACAACAAAATTAGGTCCTTGGTCCTTCAAACTAGACACACATATTTACTTGTCATTGTCATTTGGGCTTTAATGGCAGTGCCTATGTCTTCATTATGGAATTTCAAAGTGCTTTTATACTGGAGAACACTTTGCAGAAGGACATTAGGTAGGCATGTGCATAAATCCCTTTATGGAATTTTAAAATAAATCAATTCCATAAATCCATTATGGAATTTCAAAGCGCTTTTATGCTGGAGAACACTTTGCAGAAGGGCATTAGGTGGGCATGTGCATAAATCCCTTTCCCCCAGCCTGATTTCATTCAAAATAAACCCATAAATCTGGTGCAAAGGAGAACTTCAGTGATCAGGGTGTTTGCTACATTCCCTTTCCTGGACAACTAGGCTGTATGTATGGGATGCACTTTCCTTGACTTTTGCTTGCCCATCTGGAACACAGTAAGGATAATATCATCCATCAGGGAAGGAGCAGCACAGGTCTGAGTGCATATGAAGAACTCAAAAGTAGGTCTAAAGGGACTTAAACCATATGCTTTCTAGCACTATCATGCAAAGACCTCTGAACTGAATTTGCATCTGTTAACTTCTGTAACTACAGTACTGTCAATTCACAAGTTTTGACTTTCCTGCATCACTGTGTTGCACTCACACAACCAGACTATTTTCAAACCTGAGCTTCTGTCTCTCTAAAGTTGTTCTGCACTCTGTGGTGAGTGAGGCCAATGAGTTCAGGCCAATATTGTGTATCTTGGGCTTTGTAATAGTGAAATCCACCCCTGAATAAAACATGCCTCCAGGAAATGTCAAGAACCCCATTCTACCCAAAGCTGATTGAGGATCTCTACAAAATGCAGTTGGGGTAACATTTTCTTTCCATTTTCAGCAGGAAAATTATTATATGCTGCCCCCTTTCTTACAATAGACAGTTACTGGGTCTATGCTTCTTCAGTAATGAAACCCAGAGTGAATACAATTGGAATCCCTATAGAACATTTTATAGAAGAAGATTTCGGGATTTCAGACATTTACTTATTTCTTGAGATATAAATTCTATATATGGTTGGGACTGTCTGTAACTTATACAGAAATAATTTTGTATTACAATGTAAAAATATGAGGTACCAGAAACAAAAATACTCATTCTAGTTCAATGTTGCAGCATTAATCATGCTTCAAATCCTAAGACTTGAATTTCTGCACAGGGGTACAGGTTCAAAAGAAGTAAAAGGAGAGGAGCTGACTGGAAAGACATCTGGAATGTCTTGCTAAATTTAATGTGGGTTCAAGGGAATATGGGACAACTATATGGAAAACAAAGGCATCAAGAGTTAATAAACACAGATAAAATTGCATTCAGCTCTGGGGTTATCTAAGTGGGCAAGAACTAGAGGCTGGAGGAGGGCTCAGAAGTACTATACATCTTTTCCTCTTGGTATGGTTTTAGCCACATCTGCATTTTGCTCCTGTCAGAGAAGAAAGGAATTCTCGGAGAACATGAGATATGCAGCTGGCAGGGTGGATTGAGAGAAAAATTCAGCAGTAATCCATCCCATGAAGATCAACCATCTCATGCATTGAGTGAGACACTTCCACATGAGAAAATAAACAAAAGACTTTTTATATCTGGAGTCACAGGGTTGTGTTTACAGTGGTGACTTTGAGGTGCCAACTTAAAGCAAGCTATGTGGTGGGAAAGGATAACGTTGACTAGATCAGGCTAATACTTGTAAAAATAACTGTCTTGTCTCAGTGTACACAGTCCCTTCTGTAAGTGTGAAACAGAAGCAGGATCTTCCAAAGCACCAGCAGGTCATCAAAGCACAGCATGATGAAGGCTGTTTGGCAATGCAGTCACAGAAGATACTGAATGAGGTTAACATTGACAAGTGGAGTGCAGTTTTCCTTAGCTTTTTAAGGAAAATCTTTTTCATTCTTTTGATGTAGCTTTAATGTATATTGTTGACTGGAAGGCTATGGAATTCTTCCTAAATACCCAGAATAAATCCCAGTACTTCATCTCCTCACAGATGAAACTGCATCGTGCTTTTTCTGCATTACCCACATTGCAACCTTGTGATCTTTTTAATTTGCATTCCACACCCCCAGAAATGCTGCACACTCTGGACTCACTCCTGATGATCCTCTTCACAGAAATAAAAGTGGCAGTGTCTGTGAAAGGGGAAGTATTGCAGCGAGCGACATTGAGCAGAACAATGCAGTGAGTAAGCAGCTGAACCTTGAAGGGAATCTCCATTGAAGTAAAACACAAAAGGAGAGGCTAATTCAATTAGCAACTGATGCTTGTTGCTTGAACAAACTTCACTGAATTTTGAAAAAAACAGGAAATACGCAGCCAATGAACATGTTGGCAAAAACAGACACAAGTAAATATCTTGAGGTTTTTCAGGTTTTCTTAGATCTCAGTAGACTTCCCAGGTAACTGATATTTTGGTTTTTATCTCTTTCTCTCACATCTTGTGCATTTTCTTCCACAGATGAAAGTGATCTAATATGGCTAAGCCTCTGAAAATATTTTCACACCATCCTACTATCCTATATATTTCAAGTACCTGACTGTACAATCTTTCCTCTAGACCTGCTGCCCTCAAAGCCTTGAGTTACATACAGATTTATCCATGCTATTTCATTCCTATCACTGTTTCGTTCCATTCCATTTCAAAGAAAGATGCAAACACTCATTAAGCAGAGGTGTGCCAGGCCACCAGTTGGAACATGCCATTAACCAGACTAGGGAAAAGAAGAACTTAATATCACATAAATATGTCTAGTTCTCCAAGAGCCCACCTACCCAGACCAAAGCAGCCTGAGCAGTGATGACACTGATTGAAATATCATACAAGAGTAGTTCCATTTTTTTCCCATCAAATCTTTATTACAAGGCAATCAATCAATCCTTATGGTCCCTTTAAGTGGAAATGAGAAGGAAATAAGTCAAATATCAGATCATTAGTTTTGATTATTTTCATCATTAATAGAAAAATCCTGTCAGGGTAAGGCAGAATACTTTAAACATGGTTAATCTGATCTGATTTTTGACAAGGTTATTAAGATTTTAAAAACCCAAGCAAAAATATCAAGCAAAGTTTCTTCTAATTTCTATGCAAATATATTATTTCATCCTTTTAAGTGCACCCATAGCTGTAGCACAAACCCAGTTCCCTTAATCTTAGCAATAAAAATAATATAACTTAGCTCATGTCAAAGTTTACCGTGTGACTTTAAAGCAGCTGTTAACTTTAATATGATAAATGAAATCATTACTGAATATGGCCTCACAAGGCAATTTTTTTTTTTAATGTTTAAACTGTTCTTGTCTATACCCCCTTGTCATTAACTGGTAAATCAGTAATTTATTTCCTATTAGAATTTATATAGTTTGCAGCAATTAAGAAGAAAAGCATAATTGCTGACAAACCCAGGGCACTATTTAAATCACTTCCTTGTTGACAACATATTTCTCCTTCCTAAAACTGAATGTCACTGAAATCTGATTTGAACAGAACCCTTGTGGACTCATCATTCAAATGTACTGCACCTGTCACCTGTGTGCTAGCATTCTGCTAAGGATCAATTTACATAACCTCATTTAATGGTTCATAAATCATACCCATTAAGCCCAGCTAACAGGAACCAAGGGTTCTAATTTATGCTGCCTTTCATAGCAGAAAATTGGGAGGCTGGAGCCTGTGGATAAAGAACCCAGGTCTTGCCTTTGATTGTTGATTGTGATGGTAAATGTATGGATGATGAGAACAGATTTTCACTTTATTGATTTCCTGCCAAAGCACAGCATGCTTTATTGTGAAAGGGGGCCTTTTGGCAGCAGTGCTAAAAGTGGCAGTTGTTTAGGAGCCCTTTGCCAAGATGACATCTAAGACAATACCAAGTGGTAAATACTAAAATAATATCAAGCTGAAATGTTAATTTTTAAAAAGAAACATCCCCAAAGGTTCATAAAATCAATGATGTTTTCTACCCCAGAGCACCTCGCTAATAAACATGAAGTCAGGTGATTACTGCGGGGTATTAATTTTTCTAAAATCTATTTTTCTTAAATTCTGTATTCTATTATAAATTATTCATGGTATTTCAGTCAAAGTAATGCAGATGTTTGAAGCCCGCTGTAGAGTGACAGTTCAGCCAGAGTTGTGTGCTGGGCCTGTCTTAAGCTTTGTACTCTGATCCTCCCTTTGATTAAATACCTGGAAATAGCTTTTTCTGTCATTTGATTTTCCATTTTTAAGTTCTATTATTTAGTAGGTGGCTGAGTGCCGTATTGAGAGTATTGCCAAATGGAATATGCATATTCATAGGCATACAGCCGTCTTGCCACATGAGTTTAGGCAGGGTCTCAAAATACCAAAAATAGTCTTGGTATTACTTCCCAGAATGAAACAAACTCTCTTGGTTGGTTCCCCTTGCCTCACTCACAACTGCACCCCTTCATTTCAGCTTGCTCTATAAATTTCTCCTTACAAGTACAAAATCCTAATTCTTTAAAAGCTTCTCTTAGGACAGACCGATTCTCTGCAACAGGAAATTTAACACCCCATTATTGCAGATGGACAAATAACTTTGCTGGTCTGAGAGTGCAGTCTCTGTCTTCTGCCAGCTATCATACTAATTCAATAAAGACAAGCAACATGATAGGTTTCTTCTGCTTTTCTAGCTACACTTTAGCAGTTAAGATCTTTGACTTGGAAGATGCTGGCTATGATCTGGAGAAATACTGAGGTTACTGAATAGTCTTGATGTAGTAGTCTTTCTTTCTCAGAAAAAAACCTCACAACCCAGTGCTTGGGGCATTAGCTGAGCTGGGAAACTTGCTATTGAGGTCCACCATAGAGTTCCCTTGTGACTTCATCAGAACTCTATTCACAAAATGCACTTAATTTCAATAAATTCCTAGAATAAAATACATACCTAGCCAACAGAGGAGGCATTAAAGCCAAGCTACCTGCTTCCCTCCACCATTTGTGGTGCTCTGTCAACTGAGCTAAAGAATTGCATCTCATCTTCTTATATGCTGCTTTCATCTGGTGGCCATCCATCACAGCTCTGTAGCACAGACATCACCAAGTCCAGAACAAGTTTTGGCTTTCTGGTACTTTGAGATGGACTTTGAAGTCTTCAGCTTGGAAAGAACATATACAAAAATTTCCCATACTGTATCAAAATCCTCTACCTATTCCTCTGTGTTATGAAAGACACTGCATTCTTTCCTGCCTGTGTTTGTGCAGACCTTAGTCTGTTAAGTGTGCTCTTTGAGATCTATATGAACGATATCCAGGTGTGACAGACAGAGGAATACTTTGTTGGTCCCAATAAGTCTTAGGATAATGGGGTAATTAATTGCCGCTATCAAGATAGATAAACTGGGCACCCCAGCACTTATGAACTTAGGAAAATAAAAGATTATAGTTTTTCTTGGGAACACTTTCATGGACAAACAAGAATTTTGAGGATTTTAATCCTGGGCTTTGAGGGACTCGTAGTTGTCCTTTAATAGAGTTGTATTGTCAAGCTCCAAGAGTTACTTTTGGTTATTGTTGTTGGGGTAGTTTTGTACATCACCACTGTGAGCTCCCTGCCTCACCTCTCTTCTGCAGATAACTAACCCAGTGTCAGCAATGGCCAAAAGAATATGTGACTGTACTTCAGCCATTCTAATTTGACTGTTAACGTCATGGCTGTCAAAGTTTGCGCTGAGGCTGAAATAGGAAGTGTAGCAGCTGGGGAATGAGCAAACCTCTTTTCCTGCAATGGTGGCAGCAACCTCTGGCAAAGGAAAAGGAAGAACAGATGGAACAAGAAATGTCTTAAACTAACATAGTTGTTTACTGTTGTGTGCAGATGTAGATCACTCATCCTCCGTCTCAATTTCCATTTACAAAATGGGGAGAGAGTGCTGGATACATTCAAATGGACGGGAGCAATTAAGTTCACACTAATATCCTGGATTTCTTCTCTCAGCAGCAGCATATATTTAAGTGTTTTGCTATATGAATGTTAATTGATTTGTAGATTGGAGTCCTACATTTCTTTGTCACACAAAATCTAATATAATATTTTAGAAATGGAAACTGTTAAGTATCCTCTGCTTATTCCAATGCACCTGAGTCCTGGGCTCAAACATCCCTACTGTTCAAGTCCCTGGCCTTTACTCAAACAGAAACCAACAATCCTACTGAAGAGATGGAAGGCTCCTGTTAGTAGGTTCATGTCACTGTAGTAATTTTCACTTTTGATATAAATAATATTCCAGCTCAAGGTTCCAGAGGTGGAGGGTTTTAAACGTGAGCTCAGCTCTACTAAAAATATATATATGGCTGTAGGAATTCTGTTATTGAGTTTCAAGGTCCAATTAATAAAAGAACCCCAAGCACAAAACCACAGCCTACAGACTATCACTCTGGTTGTTAGTTAGGTAAGAGCAACTTATTTTTCAGGTGTAGGATTGAGCTGAAGCTCAGTTAAGTAAGTGAGCATTCTCCACAGGGAATGTCACTGGCAAATCTTAAAGATCTGTTTTCAAGTGTAACCACACACAGATGATCCTTAGCCTTGCTGACAAATAGCACTGAAGCAGAGAGATCCTGTGCTTACATCTTTAAGTTCATTGTCTGAAATGCTGTCTTTGTCCTCCTTTCCTGTGGCAGTGATAAGCCCAAACAGAGCGAAGAACACGGACCTGGTGTTTGGTACCCACAGTTATTGTTTTCACTTTATTTATATAAATGAAATAATGTTGTTTTGATAAAAAACAAAGCAGATCAAGACCTATTCTAATATCTGGAGAACCTTTTTTCCCAGGTGCTACCCCTTCAAAGCTTCTGCATGTAGCTTGTGCATTGCAGGTGCCCACTGGCATCACTAGGCCAGACCCACAGCTGACATGAACTCCACTCCAATCAACAGGACCCCCATGATTTGAAGTGGATTTTGATCTTAATGAGTGGAGCTAAGATGATGAGACACTGCAGCCCCCACTTAGGTCAATCACATTTCTCCTTTTGACTTCAAGGCAGGCAAGTCTTCACACTGCAGCATTTCCACGTTGTGTCAGTGGCATTCACGGATAAACACCATGGTATATAGTGGGTATATACTAGGTAGTGTATAACACTATCCAAGGATGCAGAAAATATGTGCTCTGAATGCCCAGGGTTCACTGTCCTGCTGGAACTGCCCATGCGCGTCTAGAGCTATTTCAACCACTTCATAGCAACACTACTCAATCTTCATTAAGAGGAAGTGAATTTAGTGGAGCCATCGAGTTGTATCATCCTGATCTAACAGAACTCTTAATTCCTCCTTTCCTTGTCACAAATGGAAGCCTGAGTTTTAAATCTTCTCCATTTTGAGCAAAGTCCAGTGCTGCTGTGAAGCAGTATAATAAAGGAAAACAAGGATGTGATGAAGGGAAGAGGGAGAGCAAGGTGGGAATGCAGGCAGATGTCCATGATATTTAGGGCTGTGACAGAGATGTTGATGTCACATTAGACAGCTAACACTCCTCTAGTGGGTCTTGCCACTCTCCAAAGCAGAGATGTCCAATATGCCCATAAATTTGCCAGTGAAAGGTTCACAGCCCCAGATTAGAATGTTTTAAGCAACAGAAATTAGTAATAGTTCAATCTGACACCTTTAGTTTTACCCATTGACTTGTGGTTTCTCCTGGTGACATTTGCCATCATAGGCTGTCAGAAGTTAAACTTTATCAATAAAACTTAGGTATATTTTCATTGAAATGGATACATTATTCAAGTACAAATCTGGTGTAAATGGAATAAGGAAATTTTACAATGCATTTTATATCTAAAATAAAGCAAAAATATCCACTGTTTGAAATATTCTTTGTTCTATGCAGATATTAAATAAAACAGATTATGCAATATTTTTGAGTCAAGTTCGGAGCAGAAATACAACGTCTGGTCCAGATCTAATATGAGCTCAAATTTGACCACATTACCATTCTGTCTCTTAAAAGTAAAAATCATTGAACGTGCAAAACTGTGATCAGGTATAACCTTTCAGCCAGGATCCTACTGATAGAGTTTTAAATTTCTTACTGTGATATGTCCCAAGATTATCCCCAACCACAAAAGCTCTTAACATAAAATTCCAGACAAAAAAAAACTAGAAACGTCTTGTATGTGCTCTAGTCTTGTAACTTTTCCACTCCACAGGACAACTCTGTGCAGCTATTGAAAATAGGTTAAATAATTTCTTCAATGTTTAGTTATTTTAAAACAGTGGGTTGAAAGTAATCCAAAAATATGCCAATATAAATTCAACTGTATTTATTAAAAGTGAAAGAAATGGACCTTTTGAGGTCATGGAAGCCTAAACGTTATAGGGACTTGTAGCTTTTTTTCTAAAGGTGAGAAAGGTTTTGTAATTGCTCTGCCTCTCCTCCTGCTGCTCCCCACTCCCCTTAGTAATTCCTCAATGTGTAGTCTAATTTCAATGAAATTATACAGAAAGGTTGGAATTCTTAAAAGAGCGATTTCAGATTCAAGCTGAGTAGGAGATACATGAAAGCAGGCAGCTGAGCAGGGGTGCAAAATAAGTGTCCTCATTGCCAGCAAGATGGTGGGATGACATCAGCCATCAAGTCACAAGACATCAAGGCTAACACAGGAGAGAGACCATAGAACCAGGTTCCCTAATTCTGACATTTACAGAACTATTTTTCTCTGAGGCTTTTACATTCAAATCCAATAATTTATCTACAAACTAAGAGATCTGCTGACTTCATTTTAAAAGAAATTCAAGGGGCTTTTTCCTAGTATCTTATCTCTCCTTTTGGAAGCTTTTCTGGTCTCCCAATTATAGTGTCTAAATGAATAAATAACTGAATGCAGCTATTTGTATGATTATCAAAACCATGCTGATGGAGCTAGTATGCAAATTCTATTCCAATAAAAGTAGGTTATGCCTTTTGTATGAAAAAGAAAGATGTAGTTAGATGAATTTCAGCAGTGGGTAATTCACTTTAGAAATAAAATTTCGAACAATTCTGAGGTACCTGGGAGGGCAACTGCATATTCATTTTCACAATAAATATAGGCTGAGTGCAAGAAGCCCTAGTGTTAGCTGCATTTCAAAATAGCTTCACTTAATAAACATATGTGTGCCACAGTAAACATAAATCCTCTAGAATGTACTTAGATTTTCTTTACTGATCCATCTCTGCAGTTGCTACTGCAACTGATGGATCTCACACATGATAAATTGTGAAAAGAAATTAAATGCCCAGCTCTATGAGATAATTACTTCCTTCTGAATTCTCTTTTAGAAATATTCTTTAAGAATTCAGTTGAAAAAATCTATAACAAACCCCTGTTCTCTTTTTCCCTAAAGACAAGAAAAATAAATAAAAAGAGATGGTAGGTTTGTCTCAATTATATCAGTAGTTTTGCCATGCACCTGGTATCTTTAGATGGATTTGAAACACTTTTGATGTGACCTACAAGATCAATAATGATTACAGTGGATGTTAGTGATGGAGCTTCCTCTGTATATATGCTTGTCTTAACAAATCAAATTCTTAACATTATTTCAATGTATTTTTCTTTCATTCTATTTGATTTGTATAATATGAGGGCAGGGACTGGATTTTTGGTTGTTGGGATTTTTTAGAATTTAGAAGATTTTAATTTAGCTAATTCAGTTGTCACAGTGCAGAAAAAGCTCAGACTGTCATGGGTCCTATCCATTCATGGTGGAACTGCAGGAGACAACAGAATTACACCAGCGATGAATTTTGCTCGTTGTGTTTCTTCCACTTAAATTTAATCAACCCTTTGTGAACCTCTTTCATTTCAATGGAATTATATGAAACAACTCAATGTGATACAATTCTTTTGTTGAAATTGCATTGATTCCTCTGGAGATGCAAATATCAACACAAGTCTATAAGATCTTGTCTTATTTAAGGTTACTGAAATAATTGCAATTTTAGTTAATGCTTTTAGGTAATAAAATATCTAAATGAATTTGTGTGTTAAACTTGGAGTTGGTTTATATGAGTTCATTGTTATATTGTTGCTCTGTTTTTACTAGTATTAATGAGAGCTGAATCAAAGCTTTTCTTTTCCAAATATGAATGACTGTACTTCTGAAATAAAGTATGCTTATCTAGGTTCCAAATCATTATTATATAAAAATTCTGACCATTTTAAAAATATGTTTGATGAATTAGGGTTTTTTAGTTATTTGGATGTAATTTTAAAGTGAATTGAGAATGCTGAAAAATAACACATATCCAGGGACAAACCTTACACTTTTAAAGACATTTTTAACATCATATTAAAATTTTACTTGGTAATAGATGCTTAGAAGCAATGTATGAATAGGATTACTGAAAATATTATCCCCTGGGGTTGGAAAGAAGTCCTTTTGCTCCTGCCAGCTTCTGAGGCAGAAAAAAAAAATTCTGCAGTTCTTCCAACTGATGATGTCAAAGCACTCTGCAAATATCACTGCTGAAATTAACAGTTAGAGCAATTTGCCAGATATAAATCCAAGGTTATTTCTCTTTTTTTTTTCTCTTTTCTTTTAAGCACAGCCATGCCAATACCCAAACCAAGAGACTGCCTGTATCATTTGTGTGTTGCTACGATGTCTGTTTACCAGGTGCATTCCACACCAGGTCAGTAGTTCAAACATGGCTTTAAAATGGCAACATTAGTGAGATTACTTCTGCTTGTTCTGAGTTCCTTTTTTTATCTTCCCTACTTTATTTCCATACTTGAGCAATTATCATAAAGTGTGTGTTGAAGATGATCTAGACCAGACCCCCTAAGTGTATTTTGGTTTTGAGTGTACTCCAGGGAAGGTTTATAATTGAGGATCCTGAGCTAAGGGAGACTTTTTCTCTGGCCTACCAACTGGATTCAACAGGTGAGCCAGGAAAGTGCCTCTTCTTCACATTTGTCTCCTTGGAAACTTAAGAAGGGGACTACCATCTGATTCATCTCTGAAAATACTTTCCTTGGTATCTGAATCTCTTCTGACCATGGAAAGCCCCCATTTCTCTCAAGGATGAAAGTTTAGTGAGGAGTAGATTGAACCTTAGAATGAGCACTCCGAGAACATTGAAGTGTCTGGGCTTTTGGTTGCTGCTTGTTAGAGACAAGGATCCACGAACTGCAATATATCAATACCACAACATATATCAATAGCCTATCAATAACCTCAAGGATTTCAGTGAAACTATTAAAGTTTGAAAGGAGAGTATTTATAACCATTTGCGCAACCAGCGACTCAAAAGCGATTCACGGCTCTTTTTCCCAGTGGTTTTAACTCCTCCATGAACTAGACTATTAGACTCACAGTAATCTTGTCATTATTAAGTCAGGACCTAAAACTGTGAAAGGTCAACAGGAAGTGCTTCTTTTCCAATGAAAAGAATTTGAATTTACATTTTAAAATAGCTTTGGGGGTTGGCTTCAAGTGTGTGTCTGTGTGTAAAATTGGCCAGTGCGAGCAATCTCTGTAAAATATTCTTATGCAGTGTTCTCTATATTTTCTTCTTCCCAGGTACACTTTTCACAACTTACCTACATTACGGTAATAAGATAATAAATACTATGGTTCTAAAATAACTCTTGAACTGTAAAAGAGATAGCAAACCCATTCCTTCTTGCAACAGTGAGCAACAGTGTACTTTCCAGCAACCGCCAAACACTATGAAAATGGTTTCATTTACTTCCAGAATTTGCCAAAAACAGATGATGACTGAAACTGGTAATGACTATTTTCTATTCTCTATCCCTAAGTAATTGACCATTAATTATAATATCAATAGGCTGTGGATAAGTAAAGCAGACACATGTTAGGGCTACATTTCATTTGTAACTGTTTTGTATATATCATAAATCTCTAATATTGGGCTATTGTCACACATGATGAATTATTGTAAGCATGTCAGCACATAGTGGAAGTCAAGTACATTCAAATACTACTCAGTCAGAATTGAATTTGGCATGATAGTCTCATAAAAGGGGACTCAATTGAGAGTTTCCACTTGCCTGCTCTAAACTTGTCACTTGTAGGTGCTAAAGAGCTTGTTGTGTTGGTTTAATTAGTCAACAAATCGGTCCTTACTTGATTGCGTGGTCGTATCACATATGTTAACACTTCACTGTTTGATGGAGATATTAACAAGTGACAAGAGTCTCTTGGTCTATGGACTTTAAAGAAGAGAAGCTCTTCTATATTATTTCATTTGGTCCTGCCAATATTTATTAGATCATGCAGGCTGCAGGCTGCCAACAAGAGAAAGACAACACAAACATTTTTCAGGGTTATGCTCATCTGTATCCCAAAGAAGGGTCACTACACAATCGATGGTAGAAGAATATAAGTAAGATGAGTGTTTTCTACCAAAGCTTAGAAATCCATTATATGATACAGTTTGCTGCAGACCTCCTTGGAGCTTTTTTCACTTAAAGATAATTTATGACAAGAACAGAGAGGTTCTTGAAAATGCTATAGCAACTGGAGCTGAATGATGCCACTCTGGCACTAGATGCATAGTCACCAGAGGCCAGTAAAAAGGAAGTTTGCATTTGTATGAAGAACTGTATTAGTTAAGCATTCATCAGTGTTGTATAAAATATTCATATTACTTGTTGGTGGAAGATTAAACAAAAAAACTTCAATAATTAAAATGGCTTATTCCCAGGAGTGGGGGGTCGGGAAAAAGTTGGTCCTCCGCAAGTTTGCAAAAGGGCTTGTCTATTCACTTTTTGTATAGCAGCAAACAAAAGAGGAGTGCATACTTTATAGGCTCCACTTGTTTGACCACCATTCTGTTATAGCTTTTATCTGTGCTTTACCAGTAATCAGGTCTCTGAAGCATGGGCTGCAATAAAGAAAAATACGTCACATGTAGAAAATCTCCTTAATAATTTCTTATGAGTCTCTTCCTAGAAAAAGTCATTTAAAGCATTGTGATACATGCCATAAATGCTATTTGTCATAAATATTGGCTGGTCTTGGCAGTATGTGAAAAATTATAATGAGAGAGCACCTCTGAAAGTTTGCTATTATAATTTTTTTTTTTTTTTTGAAAGCTGGGGGACCATTTGAGTAATTGCCTTAAGAAGAAAAAAAATAGGATGCATATACATAAAACCTCATTGCTTCCATCTTCACTGAAATGTTGCAAACACCTGGCTTCTTAGTTTTCACTATAATGCTTAAGTTGAACTTTTCCTTTTTTTTAATGCATGGACTGATCCTCAAAAGTCAGGGTCTGCTACCAGACAGCTGTCTTAAATCACCCTGAATTTTTCACAGTGATTTTAGGTTTTTCATGTAATGTTACAGTACAGGAAAATTAAGACAACCAAGATTAAAAATTCATAATAACCAATGATATAACAATGGTTTTTTTTAAATAGTTCTGAAGAAGCTTCTTGGCTTAATTTCTCTATGCACAATTTTTCAAAAATGTTAAGTGCATTCAAAAGCCTGAACATATATTTTAAATATATGATTTTGTAAAAACTTAAATAATTTCTTAATACAAATATGCATCGATTTTGAAAAAGTGCATGTAAATGTGCAATCTTAGGAACAGAAAGTTGTGGTAATCTTTTCAACTGCATGGAGGTTCCTTATTATCACAGATAATTTTTTCATTCATCTATGTGTAGACATGCACAGTTTTGTGAAAACAGTAACATTCTTTACTAGTAAGCATATAAAAGGTAATGGCTGATTTTTATTTGTGTGATTAGAGTTTTTATCATGGTTCTCGCATGTAATCTGCATTAGCTTGAGTTGTTTTAATTAATTTGAAAGTACTGTTCACTTCTTATCCAAGAATCTGGAGTTTGCCTTATATTGTTTTAATGTTTATTGCAACAATTTTGAACGTATATAGGGCTCAGATACTCTGAAAACAGAACAAAATATGATCTTGCTTTTTTCTCAGGTAAATATTTCACCTTTTTCTATGGTGCTGTGTTTGTTATGATGGATGGTTATATCCTGTATCTTTGTAATATGGGTTATAAATTTCCAGAGCTTTCAAATTACTCCTGTTCTGGGCAGGAGACCACACCTTTAAGAGGTGTTCAAATAAGAATCTTTGCCCAGATGCCCAAAATCTCTCAGAAAATTTGTGGTAGCATCAGTCCTTCAAATTGTTAGGGAGCTTCCGTGAATTACTAAGTACCCTTCACTTCTATTGATTGCAGTGAATAGGGGAAAATTTAAAACAAATAAAACTGAATACTTCAGAATAGATGTGAAGTCTTTCATAGTGAGGGCTTGATGTTCCAAATTGGCAACCACTTTGGATTTCTAGTGAGCTAATTTACCCTGATATTTGTGCAGGTATTCTTTCCCTGTGTACTAGTTCAAAATTTTCTTCATCATTGCTTTTTAATTCAAAATACGCTTTTTAAATTCTAAAATGCTATTTTACTCTAATCAATGTCTTCTCTTTGTCCCTTCCCACAAGACCATCAGCTCACCTGGAGAGCAGAGGGATTGCTTCAAGGGACTCTCTTCCTGGGGCAGGACTTTACATATGTAAATACATATTTGCATATGAATTTTGTAATTTTGGCTTCTTCTTCCAGCCTCTCTTGGATCCCTTCAGGTGGGAGCCCTGCCCTCAAATGCATCAAGTGGTCCTGCTGGCTTGGTGTCACCTCACAACTGATGAGAGAGCACTCTACAGTCCGCTTCAGATCATTGATAGAAGTGGTTAACAGCACCAGTCCCATGAGACATCCCTGTTGTACTCCATTTGCAACCATCCTCCAGAGAGAAAGCAGGATTTACTAATCACTACCAGCTGAGCCTGATCACCCAAACAGTTATTTACTCAGCCTTTTGTTCAACAATCTAGACCCTAACATTCCACCTCAGACACAGGAATGTTGGAGGGATTGTCCAAAGTCCTGATAAGGACAAGATAAATGACATCCATTGCACTCCCCTCATCAACAGATCCAGTCATTTCATCATCAAAAGCAATTTGGAAAAGCATGATTTTAACTGCTGACTTTCCAATAATCGCTATCTTCCTATGTCCATATATATTCATTCAAGGAGTCATTCTGTGATTGTCCTGGTGACTGAAACAAGGCCTGTACTTTTCCAGATTGCCCCTGTTTTGAAGATGGATTCAGCATTTGCCCTTCTCCAGTTATCATGGACATCCCCCTGACCTCTATGACCTTTCAAAGATGGCAAAGTGGCCTCACTATGATACTGAGTATAATAAAGATTCCAATAGAGATTACGAACCATGCCCTAAAAGCTTTGAAAAAAATATGAACTTTTTCACTATTCAATCCCCAATTATATAGTAGGAAATAATAAATAGTTTCAGTGTAGGGAATTAATTCAACAGGACAATTTGGGTGATTGTCATCGCCCTGTCAATAGCCTAGAAGAAGCCCTTTCAATAGCCTGAAAACAGCCTTTTATAAAGAGTGGAATTATATGAAAAGTGTTAAAGAGTAAAGTCTCTTTCTGAATGCTCTTTATTCTGTCTCTCTGGATTCTTCTTTACATATGTCTATTGAGACACTGAAGTAAGTTTTTTTCACTATTGAACCAGTGCCACTATGAGAGGATGAATCCCATCCCCTTTTTACTCATACATTATCAATATAACTGTTAGGTATGCATTGACTGGAACATGTGCAGCTCTATTAGGACCAGTTCTTTCTTGCATTGAGAGATGCCTCATCACGGCATACATATGTATATGCATAGTCATTCTTCAGATTAGCCACAGCCACATCTTTGTAAAATGCTTAATTACCAGAACACAAAACACAGATTACATTTCCTTGCCTAATCAACTTCAAGATAGAGTGGATTCCGCCTTGGGGCTGGAAGATCAGTGTGAGGACATCTTGAGATCCCTTCTAGTCCTATTACCCTTGTAACAAACAGACAACAAAGAAATCCAATTGCCACCTATGTGTGCATTGGCAACCATGAATGAGAAAAGTGATACTTAGCTGTGACTACTGAGGAATTGTCTTAAACTATACAAGTAAAGTCAGACAAAGATGACAAATGCTTTGTTATCTGAAAATAATGTCATCAGTTACTCTTAAATCCACTAGAGAAAATGTTTATTTTAAATGATAAAAAGATATTCCAGTTATATCCTCCCCAGACCCACTCTCAATCCAAAAAAAAAAAAAAAAAATTTAATACAAGCAAGGATGTATTACTTTTCAAGGGAAGCTGTAGTCCAATATCAAATCTTTGAGTCTAACTAAACATTATAAATCAGAAATATATGGATAATTCGTGGATATCATGAGTATTATCTGCTACTAATCTAAATATGAAATGCACACTTTTCACAGTGTAGGTCTCAATTATCTTAGAGTGTCTGGAATTCCTTGACTGTCTTATGTAGCTGCTAAAGGACTATAAAAGTGACAGGTGCATCACATTTAGACAGATAAATTGCAATGGAATGTATCTTGTCTTGAGAAATAATGTGGAGTTTGAAGTTGAAATACTGATAGATAAGAGTATCTGAGGCACAAATATATATTCAGTTTCTTCTAAATGTATAGCCTAAAGAGCATGAAACCTAAATATATTGCAGTCATTTCAACTTGTCTATCACAGCTCTTAATAATGCACTTGTAATTGCAGAGCAAAAAGCGCTAGTTCCTACTCAAGTTTGTAAAATTGATATAATGTTATTAAAAGAATAAGAAGAAGCAGTAATAATTACCCTTAATGTTTGTGTGTGTGTGTTTTCCACATACAGTAGGTTCATCACCTTGACCAATATATGCCTCTGCCCTTTCAAATGATGTACAGAGACTCCAAAGTGTCATCTGCTCAGAGGATTTTGAAAGGACTAAATGTAATCCACTAGGTGTCAGGGCATTGCACATAGAAGCATCCTTACAAGATCAAATACACAGTGAATTTCCCTGGTCCATGCTTCATTTGTCAGGAGTTTCCCACCAACCGGGTCATGGAACCCAGAAAAAATAAAGGAGCTCAGGGCTAGACCTGCCAATTAAGGAGGTCTCTCACCCCAATGTCATGGCATGGAGACAGTTGGCAGATATTCTCAGGCCTTACCTCAAAATCTGTGCCAAATTAAGAAAGTAACAGAGCCCCCTCAAAGGACTTCAATTCCAAAACAGAGCAGTACTAAAATCTAACAAATGTCTGAAATCTGACAAATAAAAAATAATACGGAGTTCACCTGCAAGGGATCCCACGAAATGAAAAGGCACAATAGGCTGAATGTCAAGAGGTTATTTTGCAACAGCCACATAATGACTGTATCTCAGTTACAAGTGTTTAGATGTCCTCTGGCTAGTTTCAGATTCTGTTTGGTTCCAAATTCTGGCAAAACTAAAAGGAACTGTTTCAGAGTGTTTCAGGCTCATAGCTGCGCACTAGAGTGCTAGTACATGGTCTTAAGTCACGTAGGCTCTAATGAGAAATGAGAATATGAACTATAAATTCATTGCTTAGTGGCTACTTTTGTTTTGGAAAATAAAAAAGAGAAGTGTGTAAACATATGTTCAAGGTTTCCATCAGAGTCAGGGCACAGAAAACTGTTCTACTTTTATGGGAAATATTAAGGATGTAAGTTAATAGGTGGTTAATTTCGTATTCCTTAAATTCAAGGGGCCTTTTATGATTCTCTAGTCTGTCCTCCAAGGAAAAGACTGATCTTTCAGATATCCCAGAAGGTTCAGGAATACTTGGATGCAGTGGTCCCAAGTCTTTCAGATAGGATCTCCATATCTGTGCTTGCTAGCCAAGTTGCAACCCTAAGCATTGCTTGGGTCTGTAATATCAGATTAAGCTCCAGCAGACAAAGCTCAGCTACTTTGGGTCTGAGCCATCTCTGAATTTGCAGCAAAACATCAAATATGCCTATACATGCAGATGCAAAGTATATATGGTAAAATATGGAACTCTGATTATTTTTTTATACTTTTATGATTACTGCACTTACCTCTTACATTTCTATCTCCTTGAGCAGCCCCTGATGGCTTCAAAAATAAGAGGAAAACCTCCAGAAAACATCCTCTCAAAATTTAAATATTGTCTCACTAATACTCTCTGCAGTGGGGCAGAGTATTATGCTACCAGAAAGGATGCCAAGACCCAGAAGGTTAAAGTCTAGCAGGCCTACAAGACTGAACACTGTAGTTTAATATCTTCAGATAAATACTTACGGTCAGTTTTAACAGCTCCAGTTCCCTGTAACAGCAGCTGTTCTAAAAGTAATTAAATCAACTTGACACTAAATATAGACTCAAAAATGTTTAAAGGCTTTCTAAAATAATTTTGAAGGGTTTTTTTATCTGCGGGAAATTAGAAATTACTTCAATTAATACAAAAATATACTCCAACTGAGGCTATAAATATATACATATATATTTAGGCTATATATGTATAGGCTATATATATTTAGGCTATGTATATTTTTATATATGCTCAGATATATATACAGTGAAGAGTTTACAAGGATTTTTATAGAGGAATGTCACATCCTTAAAGGTCAATAAACAATATAAAGGTTTCAAATCCTGACCATTAAAAATAACCTTCTTGGCAAGCGCTTTTTTTTTTTTCCCACAGCAGTTAAAATTTACAGGCTAAAATTGTAGGGGGTTTAATCCCAAACATGTTGTTAGTGGACTGTCTTAACCCTAAGAGTACTTGACAGTGTAGTACACTGCCCCAATTAGAGTAAAAAGGAGGAAGTCCCAGCTAATTCTGGACCTTTCTTTAGGTCCTGAAACACCCTTGGTACCAACTGCTAAAGGTATGAAACATTCCTATTGGCCTTTATTGACCCTTTATAAGGGGTTAGAAATATCTGTGCTACAAGCATGGCAAGGCTTTTAGTTCCCTCTCCTGGAGGTGGTTTCCTGCCAACTGACCCCATTTTGGGTATATCCCTTTCATCTCAAGATTTTTGTGCACCACAGCAGAGGAAGAGAAAAAAATTGGTTTCACGAGTTTTAGATTTGCAGGGAGGAAAAAGGAATACATATTATAAACTTAAAGGCTTTTAAAAAATTTCTTAAGGCACATATGTCTATGTTATTACCATATAACGCTGAATAGAGCAGGAAACAAAATATCAAAATGTCACTTTAAACCTGTAGGTTGGGTATTAGGGGCCTGATCCAATGCCAAGGGAAGACAATAGGGAGGGTTTGTATCGAATGCTGAATGCCCTCTGAGCCCATCAAAGGGATTATGGACCATTTGTCAAATCTGTATCATCCTGTGCTGGACCATGCTAATCTTATTGTGCCATTGAAATTGTGGTAAACATACAGCTGATGCAAATATATCTAAGACTTACCTTTTTCCAAATCCCAAAGGATTTATGAAAGGATATATAAAACTTCCCCTCCTTTTGTGCATATCTTAGACTGGAACTTACCAAAACATATTTAGAATTACAGAATTTCTTCATACAAAGCCTACATCTATTCCCTTACTTAATTAACAATAACAAACTCAACCAAATCAAACTGGATACCTGATTCTTCCTTCACAGAAAATATTTTAGCCATTAATGAGAAATTTTCTTATATAAAGGAATTTTTTTTTTTTTTTTGATTGGCGTTAGACTCACAGACAGAAATAAGCTGCCATTCTTCCATTTGATAGCCAGACGCTGCCAGTTGTTGCTAGGGCAGTCATGCTGTTAAATTAGGTCTAATGAACGAGTAATTGCTTTAGGTATAGTGAACCATTTCAAAGAAAACAAGGATTCTAATTGATTTGCAATTTGTTTGGCACATTGCATTGTCTGGGGCTATTGATTAGTCTTCTGGATTTCACACTGCATGTGTTTCCCTTTATTAAGGGAATAACAGGTTACTGATTACTTTCCTTCTGGGTTTAATGTAGCGGTTAATGTCTACTTTGTTCTTGTGTCATGTCACAGGCAAGGAAGGAATAATATGCAAGTGGGTGGCCCTTTGCTAAGAAACTCCCCTGCTGCTTTGAGCTGTGTACTCTAAGGCATGCTGAAAAGCAGATCAAGAGAAAGGGTTAGAATAGCAGGACTCACAAGTTATGGCCTGAGTCAGGCTAGACCCAGGCTGAAAACTTGGCTTTCCTTTACTATCAAAGCACAAAACAGTATGAAGTGGTTGGCAGTAGATTCGCTTGTTTGATTAGATGTCTCTATATAAGGAAACATATAATATAGTTTTATATGCCTTGGTTTATATACAGCAGCATCTTAAATAAGGAAGTTTGCAATATATTTGTCCTTTTGCTGAAAGAGATTTACTCCATACTACACATATCCTGGAGATCATGCCATTTTACCTTTTGCATCTACCTTGGTTTACAAAGAAGTGAGTTCATTTAATTAACAATGTTTCTCCTTTCAAGGATGACTCTCTATAACATAGTTGATGTTAATAAAGTATGATTAATTCCAAATTTCTTAACATTCTTAGATAAAAATTTTATATCTCAGTATATCTTTAGTATACCTTAGTATATGTATATATCTAAGTGTATATCTTAGTGTATCTTTAACAGGTATGATGGTAATTTGTCTTGGTTCTGGAGATTTAGCTTTGTATTTTGTGCCCCTGTATTGAGACCCAGTACAAATGAAATTAAATATAGGTATTTAGATTGCTTGCAGGGTCTAAGGAATCATTATTTTGTGTCCTTAATATGTGTGTTTCACAGAGGGATCAGCCATGTATCATTCATGTAACTGAAGATATTGACCTAATCCTGGTCCAAAGCCTGTTGAAGCCAACAGTAAATCTCTTATTGATTTTCAGAAGCTTTCCCCTGTGAGTCCCTCAACTTTCTTGATTCATATCTTGAGAACCTATAATTTATTTCAACAAGAAACCAGTATCATTGCCAGGTGGGCCATGCTGAGGTCCAAGTGCCCTAAAGCTTCATGTTGCACCAGTGGCACCAAGTGATCTCAAAAATCTGCTTTATCCCATGTGCCAGGATTTGAAATTTCAAATGCTGTATTGGTATTTTTTGCTGATTTACTATAAAGATGAGTATGATTAAAGATCAGTGAATTGCCTGAATATGATTTTTTTTTCCTAAAAAGGACTATGATACAATAGTGGTTATATTCAGTTTAGTCCAAAGATCAATTTTAAACTCAATAGGCTCATGATCTTTCATGATCTAGAAACTGCTGATTTCAAATTTTATGCAGTGGGATATAGAACAGCTGTGACTTATCTTTAATTCATCGTGAATTTCAGGTCATCCCAAATGTCCTCCAAATGAACATTTTTCAGCAGGAATGCTCACAGAAAAATAGCAGTAGCTGCTGAGAAGTAAGATTAGAGTCTGGTCATGTTCCAGTTACAACCATTATATCAGACTGGACTAAATGTGAGTAGTATAAAAACAAGTATTCTAATATGATATTACTTGAACCCTCCCAATAGCATATTAGAGCCCATCACTTGGACCACTGTGTGCTATTGAAGAAACTTGAGATGGCTTTAATGGGGATGATCTGATCTGATCTATATCAATAAAGTATACACATAGAGGTGTCTGTCTGTCTATCTGTGCATCTATATGCTGTGTTAAAATGATGAATTTTCCCCAATTAAGAGAAATCTTCCAAGTACTATGTATGTCTATTACTGTTATGCAAGCTTAAGCTTTTCCTTTCCCCTCCTTTTTCTGCACCGAGATACGGCATTTAATTGTCAACAAAATTATGTGGAATGTGATGATGAAGCAATGATCAGAAGTGATTCTAGTTTTCCCCTTTAGCTGTAGGGCTTGTTGTGGAAAAAACTCCATGGGTTGCATCACAAGTAACAGATACTTCACCAGTGAATTCAAGAGCAAACATGGTGCTGTCAGTAAGGTGATTATGTAGTTAGAGCATTCCAGTGAAATCTTTTCTGCTTACTTGGGGGACTTACAGAGGAAATAGTTTCCTAAATTTTCTTCTAAATCTTACTCTCTAGGGTTCAAATAACCAAGTTTTGTGTTTTAGGTCTACAAAGTTGTATATGCTGCAGGGTGATATAGGATTCTGGCCTCTTAGAACCCAGTAAAGAACCTGCCAAGGCCCACACCTCCCTTCTGACCAAATGAAGGCCACAGTACAAAAGACACCTGCATGTACTCGGATTTCCATGCAAGAATGTCCTTCCTGTGGAAGGGCATCAAGCCCAACAGAAGAAGTAGAGCCAATGTCCCTGTTCAGTTACTTTTTAGAAAAGTAACTGAAAGTGTGCTAAGACAGAAAGAAAGAATAAGAGACACATGCAACTGAGCCTAGCACTTAGAATAATTGCACAAGTTGAAGAAGTCCTAAGTCCTCCCTCCACAACAATATTTTTGTAGTTTGTTCAATAAGTGCAATTCATTGAAGAACTAAAATTCTTACTTTTTCTAGTCATTAAAGTTTCCTAATCTTCAGAAGCACCTGTGAAAATCAATTTAATTAACTTTTACCTATGGAAACCAAATTCAAGGGCCAGAATCTATTTGAAACTTTTTGTCTCTTACACATATCTCCAGTTGAACTAGACTGAGAAAAATCGTGCCAGGGAGAAAATCAGTTGTGAGACAGTTTTCTACTTTGGTATCAGAAGCAGCAAAAATAGGCATGCATGAATTTCTCAGCTACCCAACAGATCACTCAGTGTGTTAATAAAAGTCCTTCTTCTGGTGGTAAACTGAAACATAAATTTGTCAACTTTCATCAACCCTGACGAGCAGAGTTAAAATCACCCTCTCCTGTGTGCTGCCCTTTGCCCCACTGAGGCTGCAGGCAGGATATACCTTCATCAAGGGCCACCGTGAAGCTCATCTTACTACTTCTGCTTATCATTGTCAGCAGAAAGATTTTTAGCATGACAAAAACAGGAACCTAGATTTTAACAGACTTTTTTCCAGTTGAAATTTAAGTCTCTTTAGGCATGGAATGCCTCTGGCTTTAAGACAAAAACTTGGATCATTGCTCTCTTTGATGTAGATACTTAAACCACCCATGAGTGGCTAATTCTTTTTGATACTCTAGAGTTTTGTTTCTCATCTGAAATATATGAAAATATTTTCATTGAAGTCCACAGAGGTTATGATCATCAAGAATATTAGCTTCAATAACAGATAGCTTCTCAGAAATTGTATACATTTCCCATTTTCATTTTCATTAGTTGTCTACTAGCGCTGATTGTCATAATTGCATGGAAGTCACAGAACTACTGAGCCTACTGTGCTGGGTAGAACGGAAACATGCCTGACTGAGATCCTGACTCTTATCAGGAGATCTGACAAGATCAACTGATCTTTCTGCCTTTATTGTCTTAACTAAAAGCTTGGATGCCATAGTTCAGTTTTTTTCTCCTACCTAACTGTCTTCTTTGGGAAAATCACACTGATCTCAGAGAATGTTTTAGTTGCTGCTTCCCGGCTCCATCTGTGTTCAGCTTTTTTACTGAAAACTAAAGCAAAAAACTACCGTTGCTGAGATATATTACTTCTGTCTAACATGGCTTTTCTGGTTAGCATGCACAAGAGCAAATCACATTTTAAAATATTTTTTAAACATGGAAGAGTTTTAAAAAACTGTTTAAAAAGCTGCTCTTGGTTTGGTGCCAGATACAGATGCCGCACTGATTACAGAAGATTACATAAATTCCTCGAGCCTTATTATCCTCTCACTTACACCTATAAAATTGAGAAAGAATTCCACTGGAGTCCCTGGAATTATACAGGTTCTGGAGAAGAATATGTTCCTTCTGGTTAGCAAGCTGTCAGTATTTTCAGTGGGTCCAGTTATCTCTACCTGCCTACTACTAATGCTAAGAAAATCACAAAGCAAAGCAGGATATCATCTGTCTATGCAAATACTTCAACCTTCATTGATTTCAACTGAGTTGCACAGATTTATATGTGAGCTGAATTTTGACCTGAATATGTACAGAAAAAAATGGAAGTCTTCAGCACCTTTATCGTAGCACATTACTGAGATTTTCATACAGTTTGTGAAACAAAAGAAGACTAGAACAGGTCAACCCAAAGTCCAATCTAGCTCTGAAAGCCTTTCAGTAGCAGTGGTTCAGAATGAGGTGTAAGATGTCCAAGAAAAAGCCATGTATGTGTGGATGGAGCTTCCCTGCAATACAGTTCCATATCTTGACAGTTTCTGAGACTTTTGAGTAAATTATGGGTGCTGCTTGGGACCTACTATGAGTCCAGACATTTGCTCTTTCAGCCATTTGCCCCAGTGCCCTCCTGTGGCAAGGAGTTCCACAACTTACTTATGCATCTTAAAAAAAAGTTATTTCTTTCTTTTAAACTGTGTGCTTTTATTTACTGCCCCTCAATTTGGTTAGATGCCTCAACTATTTTTAAGAAGACAAAATTAGTTTTCTTCACTGACTTTCTCCACCCCATATGAAAAAGTATAAGCCACTACTGTACCCCAGTCAGGAATATTTTCTACACTTCTTTTCCATACTGTGCAGTCTGTTTAGTTTTCCCAATGCAAATTCCATTCCACATCATAGCTCATTCTTTTTGAATTTATTTTCTAAGTCTACTGTTACTGTCTTTGGAGAGAGCTTGCAAGACCAACATACAGGATTCAAGATGAGGACATGCCATTAGTTTCTGCATGGTAGTCCTTGCTGTCATAGTAAGGTTGGGTTGTGGCATTTGGTGTGGTGTTTCTTTTTATTTCTACAATACAAAACACACACTAGTGATGAATCTGAAGAATTCCTAATAGAATGTGAAGATGCTTGTAAATCAAAGAGCTCCAGGGATAACATAACTAAATTTTCACATGAAAATCATTGAGAGGTTGGTATATCCTGTGACTCTTTCTGTATTATTTAGCTGACAGTTGTGACTGAGAGAATTAGAATTTTGACCTGACAAGTTTCCACAGACTGCCACCAACAGACTGCTCCACAGACAACCACTGGTCATGAAGCAACGTTTGGAAACTAAGCTGCAGAGAATCATTCATACTGATTTTCCTGAAAAGTTGAGATGATCCTCTATGTTCTACCAGTGTAAAAAGACTCAAGACCTTCACTGTGGTCCCAAGCTCTCAAATGAGATGAGAAGTTCTTACTCTACAAAAGAATTGTGTATTTCTTGAACAATACAAAGTTGAGAATAAAAACAAATTTGTTCCTTAGAAATTGCCTAGTGAAGCAGTTGTTTCATACTGCCTGTTGAACATTTGGGTAGACTGATTCAAATGTTAAAGCTGTGTTCAAACCAGAAAAAATAAAAATAATAAGCTGTCAGAATAATTACTAAGAACATACAAGGATTATACAAAGTAAACTGCAGCCTGCAAAAAGAGAATTGCATGTTAGCTAATTGTTAATTTTAGCAATTGCAATGGCTAATTACTGTGGCACACATTGACTATTAGCATGATGCCCCAGCACCTGCTTTCTCCAATGAACAGATTTCTTCATTGCTCGTGCAGGAGCAAAATGTGTAATTATTGGCCATCATTGGGGCGATTTTTCAGTGATTCTTTTGTGTGATGTGAATGACGCATAATGACATATTTTATTAGAGGGCAAATAGCTGTTTGTTAATGGAAATGATTCGAAATCCAAGAAACTAGGAGCTAGGAGCATGTTTTCAGTATCAGCATGAATTCAAATGTATTTTCTTTTAACTCTTTATAAAAGAAGCATAGAAATCAAATCTAAACTTAGTATAATATATTTAATGATATGTGCAAACACAGCATTGATTAATTGCCTCAAATGTTTTCAATGCTACACCATTTCATTTGTTACAGCAGTCTGCTAAATTTATGCATTTCTTATTTAAACTCTTCTTTCCTGGGCATATAGTGTTAGCAAGATTATGTGGCTTGTTCCTCATTTACTGGGAAAAAAATCATCTTTGTAACTTAAGCAACAATTACAGGCTTTATGAGGCACATTTTCATTGCACACATTGTAGAACACAGTGCACTGACATTATTATTCCTGAAAGTACATGCTTGAATGTATCTATCAAGACCCAAATGTCAGCTACTGAATAGATTATGCATAGTTATCCAAAACAGAATATAGATACATAAAATATCAGCAACAGAATACTCAATTTCTGAGGAAAGACTTTTATTAGATAATCTGTGTGATACTTTGAAGAACAATGGAAATGAAAAAAATCGCATATGAACCTTAGACTATAGTGGTGCTTAAAATAGCAAACTGCTTTGTCATTTTTGAAGGACAGGTTATGGCTAGAATAAGAAAACTGGCCTTTTCATTTTGCTTTAATTTGAACAGTGTTTAAAGCTAGGGAAAAAGAGAAATACTAAGGTTTGCTGAGTTCTACTGAAGCAAATCCAGACCAACTTGATGGAAAACAATCAAATAAGTTTGGATATCCAAGGAAAGTAGAAGTCTCATGAATATCTTTAAAACTTTAAATAATAAGTAAGAAACCTTAGCATCTTCCAGACTCTTCAGATACTGAAGCCAAATGTTTAAGGCTGTCTTAGAGCATAGTAATAACAGATTTTTTTTTCATGATTCTGATTTAATTCCATTTTAACAAAGATCTAGTTGATGACCTTCAATTATATTGGACTCAATGTATAAACACACAACAAGAGATGTGTGATGAAGTGAAATTCAGACCTAATGGATGCATATGAAATGACTGACTGAAGTAAACACATTTTTAAAAGCATATTCAAATAAATAGATACATAAATAAATTAATCACACATATAATAGGTGTAATAGGAAGATAGAGCAAAGGATCATATATTTTGTATTTCTTTTACAATTGCATATGACAAACTTACTTGCATTGTAAAATTGTGCCTTCAAGGACCAACATAATAAATTAAACCAAATCTGCCTACGCTGAAAATCTAGGTTGTCCCATACACCAAGTGTGAGTTATTTACAAACTTGAGGAAGAAACTATGAATGAGCACTTCCTCTTCTCACCCAGGGCCTATAGCTTCACTGCTGTTGCAAGATTGTAGATAAGTTTGGTATTCAGGTTCACTGTTTGACCCATTAAACTGGTATTGAGGTATAATTTGTGTGTTTTCCCAGTACGGTGTCACATAGAATGGGATTCATTTCCACAAGTTTGAATAAATTTATCCAGTTCAGTGAACCTGTTGTTAAGCTTAGCAAAACTCAGTAGGTGGCTTTAAAGTCCTGTAATTAGCCCATTACATAAAATCTGTACTTTAGATTTTTGCACATTGGTTAATAAGTATAACGTGCTTCGTATATATAAATAACATTACATTAAATGATGCAACATAAAGGAATTAAAGGCCAAAGTAGTTAAATAAAATACTTGAAGGAGATCTCAAATTAGCATGTTTAATTCCAACTCATTGAACAGGAAAAGGCTTTAGCCTTACTGTACCAGTTCTATACAATGTGCAGAATAGCAGATATTTAGTCTCCATTTTACATAAGGTCGCTGTCATCTCTGACCTCTGTGTGACTTTGGAAAAATGTTCTAATTAGCTTGTTTCTTTTAAAATCTAATCATTGCGATGTCTAAATATAGTAATGAATTACCAAGACAGCACTTGCCTCAACAATTTTTCGTAGTTTGTACATAGCTAATTAATTCTTGATCCTTAATTTTTGCTTTCCAAATGAAATATGTGAGGAAAATGAAGTCTACAGCTAATTAACCCATGCAATGCTTACTGTTTCATAGCAAAAGCACTTATGTTAAAGTTCAGGGGTTTTACTAGCTAAAAAAGAAAAACACAGCTTTGAATCCTATTGTACTAGGTGGAAGTTCCACTTCAATCTAACAGATTATTCATTATTTTTATATATTTTTAGAATTGCATAACCAATATCCCAGAAACTTCAGTTTCTCTTCATATCTATTGATGAAATACATTAAGTGAATTAATATATTAAAACAGTGTTACATGTATAACCATTATCTTTTAAATTTTTTTCTATTTATATATAATGAATGCTATGTAACATAAATCCCTCTTCAGAGATCCAGAATTATCATTGCATGAAGAAATATATTCTAATAATAGAAGTCTTGTATAAATGCACATGTGTATACACATATCCATTTATCTAGCTAGCTATATCCTTATATATGGAGGAACATAATAGTGTCTTGGAGTTATATTAAATATTCAGAGTTAATACTGCAGCCAAAGGAACTTGCCTAGATTTGATCTCATTAAAAATTCAATAGTCCTTAATAGTTTGTCACAATTCATAAATGCACAGATTCTAGTGGATGAACAGGTCCTTCTTTATATGTTTATACTGAATTATGGTAAATCAATGGTTTCACTTGGTCCCAACCCAAACCCAGATCTCATTCGAAAAACATTCATTTGCAATTTTAGGATTTATCTGCAAACTCACAGAAAAAGCCTGGATACCTTTATGATGCTCCAAAAAAAGAAACAGAATTGAAACAGACAACTTTCCCACATCTTATGCTTATTGTGGCATGGCAAATAAAGCTACTCCAATTTTAATTTTATTCTGTTTATCTTGTACCATTTTATAGCATCATCTTTCAGTGTCTTTGACTTCTTTGCCATTTCATTTATTACATGTATTGGATTTCATCTATTGACCCCTCTACTGCTCTGTAGTTGTTGCTTACTTTTTCATTTTACTGATAATATTACTTTGAAGCTAATGTGATTGCTGCTTTTTATATATATATATATATATATATATATGTATGTATGTATGTATGTATGTATGTATGTATGTATGTATGTATACACACATATGTTTTTGTATGTTGTCTTCTTTTTTCTTATAAACATTGACATCTAAAGGACTTTTGTCCTTTAACCAGACATACCCAATCTTGGAGCTAATTCCATTCTCTGCCATACAGATACATTTCTTGCTGGTTTCATACAGAGTTGACGACATAACATTGGAGTAAAATTTGATCTCTAGTATAAAGAAGCATATTTCTCATAAAACTACCTGGCCTGGGTTTGGAGTAATGAGATATCTTGAAGAAAATATTGCACATGGTATTAATATACCAGAATGTTAGATTAAGAGGTAAAATTACCCACATTGATAGCGTATTCCATAATTTGTGGAAAAATAATCAATTTAACAGTACAACTGTTTTTAAAAGTTTAGAAGAAATTGCAGGAAGGAAAACACTCAGTAGAAGCCACAAGCCAAGCCATGTCGATCTTCCTTAACTTGTTTCATCATGATATCTTCCCAACCCTCCATCCTGTCTTATAAAATACACATCCTTGGGTTACCTCTGGAGGCCAGGTTCATGTTCTGGTAAGCTATTTTCCAACACCTGTTTAGACACTTTTTTCTCTGAAAATTTTGAATCAAATCATTAAGTACACCATTAATTACACTTCTTCACACTATGGATCTGCTCAAGTGAAAGAGTTAGGTGGTCACAGCACACGAGTTATTTTTGTGGATGGAATATTTGATTCAGCCTCTTAATTGATCATGTGCATAATGTCTGTTTGTGGGGAAGAGTTATACCTGAGGGTGAATCTGCAAGAACACTGAAGGGAGGCAGTTATGGACAGCATTTAAAGCTGCCTTTTTTTTCTCTCTAAATGAAAAATTCCTCATTAATATCTAGTAGTAAGTGAAGGAACCGAAAGAGCACCATCTTGCCTACCAGCCATAATTCAGTTTTACAGAAGCAGGAGCCACTAATAAATAGAGCACATTGAATCAAATAATTTTTCTCCGTGTAAACTGTTTCTGTTCATTTTTGTTTGCTAAGACATTTTGTAAACACACATATTACCAGGAAATGCATAACCATGTTCATCATTGACCATTTCTATATAGAATGTATATTTCATTTACCAGAGAGTAGATGTATCAGAGGAAGACTTTTGGGGGATTTTTTCCCAGAAAATAGAGCTGACCTCAAGAGAATACTTAGTTCCCTCTTTCTAGAAATGGATAAGCATATAGAAATAGATTAATAGTTGCCTAAATGAGACACCTATGTATATATATGTGGCAGTAAATTAAATTTTTATCAAGCGGTGAGAAAAATGTCTATTTTGAAAATCAGGTCTATAAGATGCATTAGGTGATCATTTTTCATTGTATATATGTTGCTAAATATCATGTTAGGCTACTGGCTACCCCCACATCAATCAAAGAATCCTGCATCTCTGAAGATGATCAGTGTTATATATGAAACAGCAAAAATACAGAATTTTATTTTCAGTTGCTTTTGCATCAATAAATTGTTAGTGACATCATATCTAGAATCACTTACCAAATTTAAAGACTTTTGCTCGTTATTGTTTAGATTAGATGAGGTTCTTTAACTATTTAAACAAGAGAATTAATCACTGAAGTACTGAAAGATATAAGTATCATAGTCATAAAGATAGCTAACTCAGGACAAACTGAGGCAGAAAAAATGTATTCCACTCACATATGTTTTTTTGGCTGAACAATACTACTGATGATTTTCAGGACTTTAGCTTTGCTTTGTCTAAGTCCTTAGCTTTCCTAGATATACTGGTTTGAAAACACAATTGATTTTAATAGTCCTTTACTACTTTTCCTTATATACCAGATGAGAAACTGGCACGAAGAGGCACAAAAGAGCAAAGATGCTGAAGAAGAGGTATGTTCTCCGTTGCTCCACTGACTGTGCTGTTCCAGAGTTGGTAGAAACAAAAATCCATTACAAATTTCCTCATCATACTCAAGTCTTTATATTATTATCGAAAACATGTTACGTGGGAACATTTTGTGTGGAACTATCACAAAATATAGATTTTTTTTTTTGCTTACAACTAGTATTATGAAGACACTAGTCATGACTGAGTAATAAAAAATGAGTTGATCTTTTTATTTAAATGTAAAAGACTGCCCAAGATATGCTAGTATATCCAGTCATCATGACACTCCCAGCAATTGGCAAAGACAAACGTAAACTACAGGAGGAATGCTGTGTAGTTTGTAATGTGTGCAATAATTATTGTTTGATCTTTGGAATTTACATTTTGAATTATGGAAATTTTAAGCACGCTGGGAAATTTTTAATAATTTACTGAGTCTGCTGCCTTCTCTATCTTCTGCTAAGACAAGCTTGCTTTGTACTGTGAATCTAATTATCTGTACCCTGAAAAAATTGAAGAACATATTGTTGCTCACGTAGCAAATAACACTTGATTTCATGTAATATCTTGGAATGGTTGAAAGATAGAAGTTAGTCCCATGGATTCCACTCACTGAGACAGCCAAAATTCTTATTTGCAGAATAATATACATCTGTGGGGACAAACAGTTTGTTCATGGAAAGTAACTGGTTTAAGAGAATATAGTTCAGCAGAGAACCTAGCCAAAGATTATTTTTTAAAGCTTGCATGCAATCAGAGAACTGCAAACTTAGAGGAGTGAACACCCTCCAACTCAAATTGTGAACACATTGGTACACAAACAAGTATGATTAAATAACATACTCAACATATTCAAAAAAGTTTGAATTAGAATTGATGTTTTCTGTGGTAGATAAGTGTCATTCAGAAGTCCAAAGTTGATCTGAACTTTCCCAGAAAATATTGTTCTAGGCAGAGAACATGTCAGGCTGCCAAAATACATGGCAAATATGACATTGCAATGTAATGTATTATAACCATTATTGATGTGGAGGATGTGGAGCTTATGCTTTTACCAGTGTATACATTCATTGAATCCGTTTCTAATATCACTGAGTAAATTAAGAGGAAACATTCTGTATACAGCACTAATTGCTGTATTGCAATAGTTTTAATTTACCAAATATTCATTCTAAAAGCTATGTTTTTACTCACTGGCAATTTCTAAATTTTTTTAATACTCAATTTGTGGGCTAGTTGTTCATCTTCTGTCAAAGAGATCCATTAAAAAGGCATGCTAGAGGATAAGAATAATGAAAGGTCATTAAAAGAAGAATTAACTCTTTATAGAGAATATGATGTGGGTGTATTTCTTATGGTCACCAGTAAATTTATTTTATAGTAATTCCTTCTAAAGGTATACGAAATACAAACTGACTGCACTGAACTCAGAACTGCAGCCAAAAAATCTTGGACACAAGACACCTTAATGAAGTGGAAGAAGTTTTGAAACACACGCAGACTGCCAGATCAGACCTGAAGAAGATACAAGGATTGCACATCTAATTTTAACTCATCGTTGCATGTCATCCAAAAGAAATTATATTTATGACCCGAAAAAACAGTGTCAAAAAAGCCTCAAACACTATTAAGGTGTCAAATTTGTGGAAAATAGTTGCTGTTAATTTAAGTTCTGTGACCGAATCCTTATTTTCTGAGGCCATTCAGTTATATGGACTAGGGAAAAGAGCCATGCTTGTCTTCAAACTATGTCATTTCGCTGCCCAAGAATTCAGACTTTCCAGTTGCCATCCTGCTAACGTGCACTTTAGAGCAGGAAGAATAAGCGGCTAGGAGGAAATAAGTGTGCAGGGAGAGAACTTACACAGCAGAGGAAAGTTTTAGATCAAGTAAGCAGAAGTAATATAATCTAAATTAATTATCCAAGCTTTTCTCTTGGTCAAGTGTTTAGAGAGTTGGACTGGAAGTTCCAATATTCAGGGTATAAACTTCCAGCTTGGCTCTAGGGAAATGCGTGCTGAAGCTTATTAATTCTTCTGAAACAAACTGTTCCTAATAGGTTCTAGCTGTCAGAACTTCCCATGCTTTCTCTGAAAGTGTTTTAATTTCATATTCACAAGACTTCTCCCACGTTAGCAAGTGAAGCACAAAAATTTCAATCCACTTAAAACTCAATGCAGGAATCTGGAAGGCCCAAGAGAAAGAATTTTGCATCTCTCTTTTCCGAGCACAAAACCTTTAAAATGTGTAAATAAAGCTCCAATTAGGTTTACCATTCTAGAGGATAATGAGAAGTGCCCATCAAATATGCTACATTCTTAAAATGTTTTGATTTAGCAGGCAAAATTCAAACCACCGTAGTAGCTTCCAGAGTAAAACCTGATTGCACTTGCATGTCACACTCACAAAAAAGCAACCAAAAAAAAAAAAAAAAAAAA
>VWZN01014164.1:60059-79900 GCA_013396955.1 Regulus satrapa
AAATTCACTGGCCGCGCTCGCTGACGATACATTTTATTTATTTCATTTTATTTCATTTTAATCTTTTGACGGTGAAGAAACGGAAAGCACAGCCAGGGAGCGCGGTCAGCCCTGTGCAGTGCCCCGGCCGCGGTACCACCGCGCCCTGCCGCCGCCGCCGGGCCTCGTCCCTGCCTGCCCCGGGCGCGCTCCGTCGCGGGGACGGTGTTACCACCGTAATGCGGCCGGGCAGAGAGGCCCGACAGGCGCCATACTGAGGGCTGAGCCGGGGCAGCGCCTCTCGGGCACCATTTTACTTGCCCCGCAAGGGTGTCAGTCCCTCACCGCGGGGCCTCTGGGCTGCCACGGGCCTGCCCGGGCAGAGCAGAACCGTGCCGCAGCCATTTTGCTGCCTGAGGCAGGACACGTACCTGCAGGCCACCGTTGTCCTGCCTTGGGCAGAGAAGCACCTCACAGTGACCAATATACTTACTCCGGCAAGGGCGACTGCCTTTAGGGCACCATGACCAAGCCTCGAGGAGAGTGAGCGATGTGTAGGGGCTCCAGCCATCTCTAAGCTGATAGAGCTGATTAACAGAGCCCCAAACTTCTAGTGTCCTGCACAGAAGCGTCCCCCCCTCAACATACCCTTATCACTTACTTAGCTGCGTGTGCAGTGTGGGCTTGAAGCACTGTCCAGAAACTTTAAAAAGCGCTGGAGGAGCCTAAAGGTCATTCTATAGAGTTCAGTGTTCCCTGGGACACTCGCTTTTGGACTGAGCTGCTGGGAAGGTGTGTGGAGTCATACATATTTTCAAACCTTCATTCAGCCCTGTACTACTCCTCTGCACCTGGAGGTGCCAGGAGAGCATCCTTCAGGCCCAGCCCTGCTGTGAACCTGTCTTTGGCCTGTGAGAAAGGCACACTACTGTAGCTACATCATTTACTAACCAGACCATTTCTAAGGTTTACCAGGATATTTCTAACCATGAATCTCCTGCTATTTGATGCCATTTAAAAACAAGGGAGAGCAAAAACTCAGGTGTAACATAATTAATCTTTCCTTAATACACCTGGAGTGAGGTTTTTACTGGGGTATGCAGTGTCTCTCCTCCCTGCTCTTCAGTCCATGCTCACAATAGTCTGCTCCTGCCTCCTTTGCAGCCAGCGATGAAAGAGGGAAGTCCAGTGTCAACAAAACTGATGGAGAGATTTTCACTGCAGCTTCCTGAAAAGATGGTGAAGGGGTACCTCAGGCTGTGCCCCTGTGAAAAATACATGCCCTCGAGAGGAACAACAAAGCCTGCTGTAAAGGAAGGCAATGCAGACCTGCAACACATCTGATGCCTCTTCTGTCAGCTTTTCTCAATCCACATTTTCTTTTTCCTTTTCCTCAAAGCCTGGTTTCAGGTCTTTAGCACTGTCCTGGCAACACAAGTGGTGCTAAGATCATGGTATGAGGGCGGAGGACTAGTAAGAGCAGGAAACTAAAGCTAAATGATGGGGAGGGGAATGCTGGGGGCAGGGAGCTGATGCATGCATGTACAGTCTGGGCAGCACTATCCATCCTCCTGCAATTCCAGCTCCTGCTACTTCATGTGCTTAAAAGACATCCTGTAAATGATAAAGCAGAATGTTTCCTCTAAAGTGAACTGATAAAATAGCACATTTCAATGGAATAGGGTTCCATCAGTGCTCCTCTGTCTTGCTCATGAGACAGTCTTCATGCATAAAATACTGTTGTTTGTGAAGAGCAAGAGCTTCGAGGACTGACAGCAGCTGTAAACTGTAGTGGCCCTGCTTTAACAAGTGCAAAGTCACATGTTTTCCTCTAGTAAGGGCTTTTTGGAGCTGCACATAGCAGTGAGTCATGCTTTTTTGTCATACTTAAGTTTGTGACAGCTCACTTCGGGTCAGGCAAATTAATATTTTTGCATTAATGGTCTGTGTGGTTCCATTTTGGCTGTGCAAGTAGTGTCTGACAGCAAATTTTCAGCACCTGCATATAACCCTACCTGTCTTAACCCTAAATTAAATATTTTGGACAAGTTATAAACAAATATAAAGAACCAAACCTACAAGTCTGGCTAAAAAGTCCTTTCTCTGTGGGCAAATGATAGTGAGTGATGATGTGGAAGAGCAGTGTGTGATGATGATTTTCATACTCTGCTTAATTAGAAATTAAGTACAAATTAGTGATATTAATTATGGTCACAGACTGCAGCTGTTTTAACTCATTCTTCTTAGGGTAATGTTAGGTAGACTATTGCAAGTGTACAGCAGTTATGTGCTTCAGCAGTCAAAGCTGCTGAAAGTAAAAGCCTACTCTGCTGCTCGTGCAAAAACAACCCAAAGTGCAGCAGATTGGGCCTTACGTTTGAGGTTTTTATGCATGGTACAAAAGAGATACTTGCAGAGACTGCAGGGACTCTTGTTGAGGGGTCTATGTGATATGCAATAGTTCTGTGGAGTTTATAAAATCTGACATAGTTGGCATTAGCCAAAACAGGGCATGTTCCTTTCATGTGCCTTCCAGAGGAAAGCATTTTTCTGTAGCTCAGTTAATGCTACCTTATAGCTGATATGTCTGGTTTTTATGGATGTCAGTATTTGATACTACATATGTCACTCTGGTGCAGCCTATATCACATTGCACCTTGTCTGTACTTTTGTGTCCCTTATTTTAAATCAACAGTTGATATAAGAAAAAGAAGAATCTGTTAAATATTGGTAAAGGTTGTTTTTCACATGACAAGCTTACTAAATCAGCTGCAATAGCCACAATATGATGTTGAATAGATAAATGCCCCAGCAGCACAACACTTGACAGAATGAGGCACGTGTTGATTAGTCCAGTGAAAAGTACTGTCTAATTGTACCATCAAGCTTGATGAAACCATGAAATATTTTTGAGGGACTTTTTTGTGTCTCCCATGGTACAATCCAGTTTAAATGCACATGGAAGATAGATGTATTCTGAACCTTATGTAGACTTATCATTCTTTAGCGATTTTGTTAATCTCAAACCAAACAAACTTTAAAAAATAAAAAAAAAAAGAGGACAAAAATCTGCAATAAAGGAATTCTAAGGAAGAAGCTTGCAACAATCAGCAAAAGTAAAGGAATAGAGAATTAAGTATCATTGCACAATCAAACTTCTGTATTATGTCTATATTGTTGGTTGCTAAGTTTGCAATTTTTATTTGTAAAGTATTTCAATTGCTTATAAAGAATTACAGAGCTAATCAGTTAGAACTGACATACATTTTGGCTAAATACCTATAATTACAGTTGTTTCATACCTGAGCCCCTGTTACTGATGTTGTGTAACAAGCAGTCCTGATTGCTGACATCAGCCCACTTAATGTTCCTGCATTTATGTGATAATTAGATAAAATCAAATAAAGACTTTCTAGTAACTTTATAAAATGAAGTAAATATATTTACTGAGATTAGCATTGATCTAAAATATTATTTATGGTTTCATCTTTTTCTGACAGTGAAAAGGAGCATGAAAATACATAGGAGTTTTATCTAGGCACTGTTACATTATAAAAGTAACAGTCTGCAGGTCTCTGATACATTAAGTGAGATTTGCAGAGAAAGCATCTTGAATTAGACCCACTATTTAGAGAAATACAGACAAATTAATGTTTTTAGCTTTTAGCCAGGTCTGTCAGCTCTTGCTTGCACCCTTGGACCATCGCTGCTACAACATGAACCTTACATGTTTATATTCACCTGGAATATACAGAGGAGCCAACTAAGCTGCCCTTGTACGTGAGCATGTGGTCTGTTTAGAAATGATGGTCTGTTACAAACATAAGCTGCAAACCTATTCTAGAGCATCAGCTGATTCAGGAGATGCTTCAAGTTAGAAAAGCTGATTAAAAAAAACAAACAAACCAAAAAACAACCTTTGGTTGTCAGAGTAGAAGATTTGGATTGAGTTGTAGATATTTTCCCCAAAGTATTCAGTATGTGCTACAAGTTAAATGTATGGGTAGTATACATGTCACAGAACATCACTTTAAGTCTTAGAGTAATAAAGCCACATGTGTTTACCCCAAGATAAAATTCATTGTAGAGCAGAGGGTCTGCAAAGGGAGTATTTCCCTGCATTAACTTGAAAGTGCAGAAGTCCGGTGAGTCATGAGCAAAGTGAATGCTCTACAGCAGTCACTCCATGCCTAGTGGAAGCCAGAAGGGAGGGAGCTCTTGCCTTTGGCCATGCATACCCAAGGTGATCACAGGAACAGTCCGTACGGGCTTGGATTTTCTCTTTCTTTCTATAGGCTGGAGAAGATCAGCACTGCAGTGTGTTAGGCTGCACACAAACAGGCAGTCGAATTTCAGTCCTCCAAGCTTTCTGCTCTCCCCTGTTCATTTCACTTTATTTCACTCGTTCTAAGTCAATCCTAGTAAAGCTCATCCTGTTACACATTCTGTGGTTGGGTTCTAGCCTTGTGGATCAGTTTGCTCTTAAGCTTTCCTCAGTCTGAGTAATCTGCAACACTGCTTCTTTCCTTGACATCTCTGACATGTGTCCTAGGTATCTGCTTTTCATCTTTAATCCCTTTACAAAAATGGGTTATTGGTGACCACCTGCCATAAGCCAGCAAAAGCAGCTGTGGCTTGCCAGGCTTCTCATTAAAGTGAGTACCTCAAGCTCAAACTTTCCAGGCTCCACTTTATCACTTCCTGGGAATATGTAGCAGTAAGACAACACAAAGTTTGGAAAATTTTGAAATCAGTCGCTCTGTACTTGGACAGACGACAATAACAAACTTTACAGGTGTTTCCTTACCTCCTCAATCTGATTTTGTCCTCCACATTGAGGTAAGAGTGTCTCTGCAGAAGTCTTTGTCTTTGCTATCCTGCCATCATAAGCTTTTCCCTGAATTTTAGGACTTTAATTATGTGTATCTGTTTTCTTTCATCTGATCTTGCAGTTAAACAGAACCATTCTGCTTTGGAAGTATGCCCACCTGTTCTGTCCCAGCATCCTTTGTCTGTTTGCAAGTTACCTTCAAGGGACCCTGCAGTCTTTTCAACTGTGTGGTTTAAAAGCAGTCCTGATAGCTCCTCTTCTTTCTCAACTTCGTCAGAAAGGCTGGAAATAAGTTGTTTCAGCTATTCCATTTCTTGAAAATTAGGTTTGATTGTTTTTCATTAGTTGTATACATGGCAGAACCATGATGAAAAATAGCCAATTCAAAAGCTTTTAAGACTAAACAATGGCATAAGAGTTTAATAAAATTAATTAGAATTTTTCATTATATGCAGATTCTCCAGGTCATCACATGGACATTTTCACATCTTGTGATGTTATGAGGAAACTCCTAATATTTAGTTTTATTCAAAATTTCTGTTTCCTGCAATCATGTGGCTATGTGAAAATACCAGTTTTCATTTCTTCAGGAAATTCTCATATGAACATAACCAGAGAATGGAATTGTTGGATCAGATCTAAATGATCAAGGATGCAGTGTTTGACAGTGTTCACTGGCAAACTCTCATAATCTAATAGATAGGGGAAATACAGCATGATACTACCATATTTTCCCTTAGACATCTAAGAAATCAATGGTTTAATGATTTCCTGAGCAGAAACTTGCACTGAGGTCATGCTGTGGCTAGTAACTATGTGAAGAGTTTAATTCCATTAATTTGTCTAGGGCATTTTAACACCCTTGCACTTCTGGCCCCATAAAACCCTGCATCAATGAATTTCACAAACAGATTATGCAGCATTTATTTTTGTTACTTTTAAACCTACTACTTCATCCTTTCACTAGATGCCCTCTTTTTCTTCCTTATTTACCTTCCTCATGTCATTATTTACAGGTCTTGGTTTCCAGCTTCTGAGCTGAAGGGTCTTAGTGTAATAAACTAAAACTTGGTAAGAAATGTTTATCCTTATGATAATTCTGATCTAGTTATTTTTTAAATTTCTTTTTTCTTTTTCTTTTTCTTTTTTTTTTTCCCTAAATCCATTATAGCCTTATTTCTCTTTGTGTTGGCTTCACTGTAGGACTATAGTCTAATGTGTGGCTGCAGTATGAATTTGTTCATTGATGTGGAGATACTTTCTGTTTTCTTCTCTGTCTCCACCAGTATTTTCTAACATGTCATGTTCCACATATGTCATTACTGACCATTGAGCTGATATTCTGAGAGGACTATGCAAAGAGATTGCCAAGAGCTCCTTCCTGCACTGCTGGTTCATTTAGAGCCTATCTTTGCATATGTAGAGCTGTATGTAAAGGGGTTGTTTTTCTTCAGGTTTGTTACTTTGCATATATCAACATTAGATTCAATAGCCATTTTAGTGGCCACTTACTGAATGTGAGATCTTTCTAAAATTCTCCATTACCAGCTCTAGTTTTGAAGAGCTTGAGTACCATCAACAGTCTCTCTTTACTCATGGCACACCCATTTTCCTAACATTTATGAGTGTTCTGGACAGAGTTTAGCTAGACTGTACTAATAACATACTTCCATATTTTTCATCAACATGGTAAAAACTGTACATTTATTCCTGTCCTCGATGCAGAAAACCTGCCATCTTATGCCAGAACAGTTTAATTTCAGGACCTTTGATGAAGAACTTTATCAAAACCTTTTTTAAAAATCTGCTATACACTGTGTAGCCAATATATAAGCATTGATATTTCCCCCCAAATTAGTGCTGAAGTTGTTAACAGCTGTTTGCTTAGGAAAACTCTGGGGGAAACCAAATACTCAAATTTAGTAAGTGCATAAACAGGATTCTACACATGTATTAAAAAATGTTATCTTAAAGCCTGTTTTGTAACTTTTCAATGATTGGTGTTGGCAATGCAACTAATTGCATGTAATTGGTAGTACTTTAGTATTTATTTCCCTTTCCCTTCTGTGTGGCTTTTATTATGCATGTCTACTTGTAGTTAGGGAGGAGGTGCCTCACTAAAAACCTGATTTACTGAAATAAACCCTAAGATTTACTCTGAAACTGTAGGAGATTTCTGGAGTTCCTAGGCTTTGCATTAGTATGGTGCAGAAGACAGAGTATCAGGCCCAGTAAGCAAAAGCCACTTTTCCTTTGCAAAAAAACTGAATGGTGTAAAATGCTAACATTAAAATGCACTCATAGTACTAGAGATAAATGTAAAGATGGAAAATGTAAGCATACTTATAAATACAGAAGTCTTAACTTTTACCATTAATGTGCAGTTGCCTTAATCAGAATCAGAGGATATGAGGTTACTATGCTTCCAAAATGACCAGGCAGTACAGCTGTTAACCACAGGAACTTTCCTGTGGCAAGAGATTCTCTGTGGCTACAGGTTTCCCATATGTAATGTGCAACACTAAGTAAGATGGACAGAAATATCAGGAAAATGCAAGGAGTGAGGGGGTCTCAGTTACTCATACTGAATCACCAATGAGAGTAGTCTATGTGCCATGCCATTGAGTCTCAGATATGAAAGTACTGACCCTGCCATTATTTTAGTAAGTGGAGGTGCAGAAATGTCATAAGAGCTGTAGCATATGTCTTTTAGAAGCAGTCCTGAAACGGGGGGTTGCTTTCTTAGTGTTTGTGCCTTCTCTTCTATTGCTCTTGTATCACGGTTTAAATTATCAATATCTATACTTCAGTGCAGCTTCCTACTTTGATAGAGAAATGTACTTGACTCCCCACAGTTATTGCAATTGGAGGGGGATCTGATTAGGATGCTTTTCCTAATTAAGTGATATCACCTAAAGTGAGTTTCCCTACCATTGTCTCACTGCAGTGTAAAAATAACAACAGAGGAGAATAATTTGGTTATTTTCTTTTCCTGATTAAAATGTCTTTACTAATTCAAATTTTACAGGGTAAAATTCCATCTTAATGAAAGACTGAGGGTCAGTTTTCTAACACAGCTAATTATGTGTCCTCATATCCCAATCACAGTAAGGGCTCAATTCCGTTGAATTCAACAGCAGCACGTCTCAGTAGATCCATACATAAGGAGAAAGCCCAAGGTGGATACTCAGCCACCAGAGATCAAACAAAAGGTCCTTCAGAATGTTTTCTGCCTGCAGTCAAGTCTGAGCTAAAGCTATATATCATGCCCCCCAACCAAATACAGCATAAAAGTGAGTTTACACAGTGTGCCTGAACTTCTTTGACTTCAGCTGATTCCATAAGAGCTGTGTATTTCAGAGTCAAATTTTATGTTTCTGCTTTTGCAATAAACGACTCTTCCCAGGAGAAACATTCCTCTAGAGCCTTCTTCCTTTCTATACTCCTTTTAAAGGTGTATCTGAACCCATGTTTGACCAAAACTCTGCTCTCCTGGTGCAGGTAGTTCCATTGAACTGGTTGGCCAAATAAAGAGGATTTGGAACACTTTTCTGTACTTTATGCTTCTTGTTAGTAACTACAAATATGATAGATGGATTTGTATTTTATCAGCACTTTCTCTTTGTTTCCCTGCCCTATTTAGGGACCTGTTCATAATGTTGCATAAGAAATCTTTTTAAGACCTTAAAAATTAAATAGGCATGGTCTTAAAAATATATATTTCTCCCAGAAAAATAGTTTGTTATGAAAAATTGTTTTAGTTAGGAAAGATAGAAGTGAAATATATTCATTTGTATTAAAGAATTGCAGGCATAGCTGTTGGATGTGATTCCTGCAGTTTTTACAGCTGAATACCATATTTATGGAATTGTTTCCCAAAACATGTTTCAGGGTCAGGCCTGTTTAGATAGATTTTCTAAATAGATTACCCTGTAATTTTAATTCATTCATGTATTGTTTGTTTACTTTTAACTCTAAAATATATATTGTTTCAATCTTTCTCATAATTGACTGCAGCACTCTTTAAAAATCAGTTTTCTTTTTATTAATATAAAAGTTGAAGCAGGATTTCATATGGCTCATTAATTTCACTTTGACTAGGAGCACTCTGCAAAGAATATTTCATCCCTGTGCTGCTGTTTTCTGTGCCTTTGTGCCTGTGTGCTTAGCCACCAAGTAGTTTTCTTTCTTTTGCTTTCTTTCTCCGTACTGTTGTTTTTATTGATTCTATTACAATAAGTAACACACAAAAGAGAAGATTAGACAGAAAGATTTCCTCAATCCATCAATAAATTTCCTAGGCTTCATTAGCTGTAATTTCTTGAAAAGACTTAGAGTTACATTTATATTATGTAAATAAAATGTATAATCCAAGGGATCAGCTCTTTCTCATTCAATAATGTATACCAAAAATAATTCAGCTGAAGCCAGTGGCTTAAATTTGTACGGGAGTGCAGAAAACCAGGCTGGTGTACAAAATGGTAAATTCAAGTCACTTCTGCTTAGGCAAAAATCTAGAGAAAGACAGCTGTGAGAGTTTTGTCCAAATAAGAATTTTGATCCTCAGCCAAGGAGCATGAAGAAGACCAGAATTAAGTACCAGTATTTTCTAGATAGAAGCGTTTGATAGATTGCTCTGTGCTCGTGATATTTTTTTCTTCACATGTTTTTCTTTTCAGTTGTACACAGCACAGCAGATTCATTCCATATTAGCAGAGGAAAATTTTGCTGTTGAAAATTATGACAAATTAAGCAATTGAATTTTCTCTTTTAAAATTTCTCACACAGTATATTCTCTTATTGAGCCAAAGTCTAGTGCCAACTTTCTGTAACTCCATGACTCCCTTTACAACTTTGTCTGTCAAAAGGATTCAAATATTTTTACCTAAACCATTTGACCTTTCCCTGAGATATATTTGCTTTAAGAAACAATGAGTCCAGAGACAATCCCGTGGCAACTTTAATACTCAAAGTTGCTATTGAGGCATTGACATTGTATTTATTTTAAAAATGGGGTCAGCAATGTGATTTTTCATTAGCCACTGATCATAAAATTGCCAGCGTGTTAAGAGCATTGCAGTCTTTACAAGCAAACATGTCTCATTCACAAATGTTTAATTGAAACATGAACATGAATGGCACAATTGTCCTGCTGGTCAGTTTTGAATATCTCCTGTAATAGAAGCATTAAATAATTTGAAGGCATATGCTCTATTGCACTAGTTTATTAAATACAAATGAGACTTCAGAGAAGCTTAAGAGCAGTCTTTGAAATTTCATTTAATTCTGCTTTCAATTCTTATTGAAAGGGACTTGGGATTGTTTTTTAGTGTTTGTTTCTTTCCTTTGTTTTGTTTTTTTCCCCCAAAGCAATCAAACTAATGATACAAGGTAGTTTTCTTTTTAAGTGTGAATCCTTGCATTCCCTCTTCCTAATTAATCCCACTGCCAAACCCCATTCACTTTTGTAATAAAGGTGGCCCCTTTTCGGTTAGGTCTGGTATTTACAACTGAGGGGCAGAAAATGTCTTAGTACTACTTACTTGTTGTTACAACATGAAGAGCAACAGTGAACAAATAATAAATAATGTCTGAGGAAAACATGTTGCTAGGAATCAGACAGTTCACAAAAAGAGCTGTCTCAGTATGTTTTTTTAGACATTTTATTTTTTTTTTTTTTTTGTCTTCTGCATTCTCTAGTATGTATCCTTGTTTAAAAACATGATTCTGAGTCTGGAAGCATTGCCTCTGACCTCAACTATAGTACATGTTTATAAATATGTACACAGTGAATACTAAATCCCAGATTTTAAAATAATTCCTGTTAAAGCAAATACTGTTTTATGATGTTTTAACTGATGTTAAACAATAGACAAAATTTGGCATCCTTCACTCTGAAGTTACAGCCACTTTTTTGGAAATAAAGCATTTTAGACATTTCATCTCAGCTGTTATGTAAAATGGGAAGCTGTTTTGTGCCTTTTTGAAGTGCATGATTCAGAGTCTTAGCCTTTTAAATACATACATTGCACAATCAAAATTAAATTACACAGATATAATGCATTAAATAGGATGCTTCTCCTTGGAAAGTCATTTGCCTTATGCAAGTTAACTCTGCACCCTCCTCTGGGCTGGAATATTAGTTGAATAGTTGCAATAAGAAAAAAGAAAGATCAGATGCTATTTAAAGGCATTAAGCAAAGTGTAGACATTTAATATAGGTGACTCAGCTGTGCGTTCAGTTAATATGGAAATAATTATTATAATGTAGCACTTCATTATTTATAATGCATTAAGTGGAGATTTTTGTGTGACACCTTTACAAACGGTTCTCTTGCATAACAGATAACTGAAGAACACAAAAATTAAGATAAATACAGAAAGGCTAAAAGATCCTTTAAAAAGCAATATATATGATTTGATGATTAGGAACAGATATTAACACACGCAAATGGAATTATAAACCACACTGTTCAGTCATTTAATCTCTGGTTTTATGGAAATTTTGAAAAATACCTTCTCTGGTACAAGAATACTGTCTGAATTTACTCCATATTTGAATGAAAAAGCTATATACTTTCTAGTTATTTTCTTCATGTAGAGTATGGGAAATATTTATTCTAAAGCTCAGATGAAGCAGTGATGTGAGAAATGTTGTAAAGCATTTCATGCTGACTGGAGCTAATTAGCAGCGATGCTCCAGTGTTGTTCTCGGTTTTAAGCAGGAATACACAGTACAATACCTTTTATTTTGCTGTTCAATAGATTTTTGCTTTAAAACAGGTAAATTCAATATCATCATAATTTTAGATAGTTTTTTCCTTAAAAAAAAAAATTATTGGTGGATACACTAGAAATATTTCCACTGGCATGTTGCTTTTTATGTTTTAAAGTAAAATGTGATTTGGTGAATTTGTGTCCTTCTCTAAGTACAGTTTATATGTGAAACATACTGCTTTGTGACTGCATTTCTAAATCATAGCTACATTTTTAAGGTGTATATATACAAAGAAAGCATATCTAGACATAGAGAAAGCTGAAAAATCAATATTTGTTTTCCTTCTCTCATACACAGGATAACTTTGAATCTGAAGTAAATGCTCCTATCCTGCTCATCCTACCTTTACTTCTGTATATCTGTGGAGATACATGGAGTTAAAACTGGAATAATAAAAAGCTATTTCAGTGCTGTCAAAGCAGGCATTTTCTTATTTTGCAAATCAGGTTGTTTAAATATTAAAGATATGTGGAATGTGTAAAAATTCATCGTCTGACTTTAGTTGGTGCCTCTGGAATTTTAGTAGCTAGAGATATGCAGTGCAATGAAATTTTTTAATATTAAAACAAACCACCACTTCTAAATAACTTGCTTTTAGACATCTTGTGTTTCCCATTAGCTACAAACACAAAACACAAATCTCTGTAATTTTCATCTGACTGCTAATTTATCCATCACCTCTTCATGCCACTTTTCAAATTCTTTATCCTTGTTTCAAAAGTGCTGTTTTATTTTTCCTAGAAAATTTCTTCCTTCTTGCCCATACTGACTCTAAGAAGTCAGAACAAGATATTAATCTAAACCCAGAGGGTCTAAAACTAGCCATTTGAATATTTCAGGCTCAAGAACTTTAACTCTGAATCACATAGGAGCCTGTCCCCGGTCTGCAGTGGGAGCTCTATCTCTGACTTGGGATCTGCATCTTTTGAAGTCGTCGCTTGTGATCAGTCTGTGCTCACCACTCTCACTGACCTTCTGGGGTACCAGATTCTCCTTATGCTAAGGAGGGCTGCAGGGACAGTAGGAGCAGGCAGTTGGCTAAAACATGCAAAAATCAAACTCCAGAGTGCAAACACCAGAGTGAAGTCTGTCGGCTGTTGGATTGCAGAAGAAATCAATCCCAGCTGAAATAGTGTGTATATTTTATGCTGACAGTAGGTAGGACCTACCCTTTCTCTCCATCCGCTGTTATACCCCTCAGACAACCATGACATATTCTTGGACCCCTATGAAATCACACTTCTATAAAGTGGAATTGGAGCTGAGAGGCCTCTTCAGGCTCAGGGTCAGTGAGAGTGTCTTTTGTTTCTGTTACGCTGCTCCTGCTGCTTCTAGGGATTTGAGAGCAAAGAGAATAAGGAGAGACTTGTGACTGAGATGTTAGCTGCACAGTTCAGCAGGCTATTTTCTTGTTCCCCCTCATGCTGCAAATTTCCAGAAGATCATTGAGCCTGTTTCTTTTGCTCTCTCTCTAACCTGTTTTCTTCATTTGGGTAAAGCTTTTTCTCACTCTTTTTTCTCTGTTTGAACTTGGGCCTGTTTCTGGGTTTTAGACAGTGCAGTCAGATGATTAAGCTCCCCTTAATCTATATATCATCATTACCTTTGCAGAAAGTAAGAGTCATCAAAGGCTCTATGTGTGACAGTGGTCATCCACACAATAAAAAAGACAAAAATCTGTGACAGTAGAGAGCACAGTTTTTTGGTTTTTTTCATCTGCAGAAAAATACATACTGAAATTGCAACTTCTGGTAGGTTTCCACAGGGCTTAGAAAAGCCCTTTTATTACTGCTTGTAATAAAATGGTATTCAATCACCTATTTACATTAAATGTCTTTCTATGGAATTAAGTATTCAAAAAGAAGAATTTTCTCCTTCAGTACAACAGTATATATTCCAATTCTTCCATATCATCCTGTCTCCTCTCTTCTTCCTCTGGCTTTATGATTTTCCTTTGGGTTTCTTCCTCTTTCTGTGAAGCCATTTGAGTTCCCAGTATTACCATCTGTATTTTCTCCCTTTTGTCTCCTTCCAGTCATTAATTACTAAGATTTTGAAAGCGAAGTAGCTAAAATTTAAATGTTTTCTGAAGGTATTAACTTCATTGCTATGCTTATACTTGGTTAACTCTGAGAGTTAGAGGCATCTGAAAAAATGTGACTGCAGTTCCTGTACAGTCTGAATATATCATCTGGGTCATTGAAATACATTACATAGGCCATATACCAAACATCTCAAGTCTCAAAACCATGTGCATTTTTTTAAAATAATATCATACTTTTCCATTAGAAAGTACCATGCTGGTTTTTTCTGGAAGTGCCCTTACTGGAAATATTTTGGTGGAGCAAAGATTTCCAAAAGCAACCCTCAAATCCTATTTCAATTGTATTTTACTGGATATAAAGCTGAAATTGAAAAGGTAATCTGATTTTTAGCATAAAAGTGAAAACCATGTTTCAGATTAATTGAGATTTCTCCTTTTCCTGACTGTGCTGGGTTTGAAGAAGCCCTTTCACTTGAGGTGTTAAAGGCTTCTTGGCGCAGCCTGTCGAAGTACATTCTTCATCCTCAGTTAGTTCCTGGTAGCACGAACTAGCAGCAGAGATGACTCCTGTGCCCTCTCTCTCCCTCTTTCCCTGCAGAAACACTTAGACTGGAAACAGAGAAGATACATAGGGAGCAGAAAAGTGGGCCTATGGCAGTGAGAAAGAGAAGTATTAAATCTAGTGAAAGACAGGTGGTAAAAGCTTTCTGGAGGCCTCTTCCTCTTAGGTCACATACCCAAAGAGCCCAAATTAACTGTAGCTCGAATAGAGACAATGAATGATTTTCCATGGGTTTCTGTCATGTGACTGCTTTCTCCAGACAGACTGAAACCATCAGGGAACTTGTCTCAGGACTGAGTTTGGGACCCCTGTAACAGCTGATCTTATCAGACACTATGGATTTGTGGGGGGTTTAGTGTGGACTTTTCAGCAATTAAGATTTCAGTGCATTCCTGTGCCTGTGTGATGATAGTTTGATTTGTTTTTTGTTGAGAAACCCATGCTCCTGAGACTGGAAAGACCCCAGGACATGCTGTGAAGTACAGGTGTATAGGACGGACTTGCCAACAGCTGAGATGAATAAGTGATGCTACTCCCTGAGAAAAGAGGTGGCTGGGATTGTTTCACTGGCTTGTTGAGACTACACATGTGATGGATGACACATTAAGTACAGAGAAGCAGTGTTTCCATGTATATTGAACATTAATATAGAGAGAAAAGTATTTTTGTCCAACTGGAACATTTGTTCCTATTCACTGTTCCAGAGTTTTATAAGGCTAAAAGCTTTGCAAACTTCTCTATATATTGAATTCAGGTTGGGTGTAGCATAGATGTAGATGTCAGGTTATCAGTGTTACCTTTGTAATTGAGTGGTTAATGGTCTTGATCTCCAGTAATACCCTTTCTGAGAAAGAGAGCATTGACACATTTCAAGGACAAAGAGGCTTTGTTGATACAGGATTCCTCAGAGTTACTGAAACTGAGACAAGAAAGAGCCAGTGTGTATCTTCTGTCTTACTGCCTGCACACAGCAGGTGACCACATGTCACCCAGTAATTTCTACAGCAGGGTTCTGTGCATGCTGCAGGAAGACATACACCTTCAATTTAAAGTGATAGAGACTCTATCACTCTTACACCTTCACTGTTAAAGATTTGCACCTTATTTCAGCTGCAGTTTGCCTAGCCTAAGCTTTCAAGCTCTAAGGTGTCATGTTTCTTTCTACTTAATTAAAATGACATCTACGATAGGAAATCTTTTCATAGTTACGTGTAAACTGTCACTTTGTCATCTCAACCTCTTTGTTACTGCCCCAGAAAAACATACTTCATTGATTTCATATACAGAAAAAACTTGTTTTCTTTAAATAAAGGTAGCTAAAATGTCACTTCCGAACTGGGATGGAAATGGAGTACATAAGAGAGAACAAAAAGGAAGATGCGGGTTGTATTTGCAAAGATTTCTTTGAAAACTCAATACTACTAATGGTATCCTATAGGAAGAGAAAAGAGTTTTGATTGTGGCATGTGTTTTTGTTTCCATTTGCTATGTGAATTAAACAAGCAAGCGGTGGCTCCCCCTATTATGAAATAGACTCATAAATTAATGTGGTTCTTTTTATTTCAGAGGACATATCAACTATTCAGGATAACATTTGTACTGCTCAAAATAGTGATGTGTATAGCGCATGCTCTGAACTAGATAACACCGAAGTGGACGTTAGTGATCTTTGGATCTTACAGCATTTCTTACTCACTCAACAGGAAAAATATGGTTTCTGCAGGTTGCTCCAATTTCTGCAGCTTCTAGAAAAAAGGTTGTATTACACACGTGATGCAAGAACATCATGATGGAACATCTGATTCCAAGATACAAAGTACTGTGAGAAAGATGAACCCTGACTTTAATATAACACCACAAAAGAAGTTGCCCAATGTAGCCTGCCTCTTGAAGAGCCCAAGAAAAGTGAGACCTGGAACACCAAATGTGAATCATCATGGTTCAAAGATATTCATAGTCCTGATACACCTAGATACACCTGGCAAAGTCCAAGAACTAATGAAGTTCATAAAGCTTCCAGACATTATTCTGATAGCACTCTAAAGCAAATTATTCTATACTTAGTCACTTTGAGCAACTTGTTTCAGAAGCAATAGGTAGTACTGTTTTCTGATGCAAGGGTACTGAGTTACATGAGCTTCTAGTCTGATTTGGCCTTGCCTTTTAATGTAATCTTTTCCCTAAGCCTAACCATTATTCCATTAATAAACTTCTAGTTTCTATGAACTTTTGAATACTCACACCATCCCCATTTAATTCCTGTCCCTGCAGTATTACCAGGATTTTTGTCTAAGATGTAATAGCCTCATACACCTCAATGAGCTTTATCCCTTCATTAGTGCCTGGGTTTTATTGGTGCAGCACACCACTGGAAATGAGTGGCAGAAGTTTTCCTCACTTCAATCAGTGAAGATTAGCAGAGAACTTCCAGAATACACCACCTCATTTTCCTTATTCCCCCAAGTTTTGGTACTGGTGTACATTGCCAAGTACAAGTTCTTCATTGCCAAGCAGACTCTGGATCATTCACTTTTTTTCCTGACTATTTTGGAATAGGCTGGCCTGGATGAGACAAGGCACCCAGAAAGAAGGTGACTGCAAAGACATTTTTGAAACCAGTTATCCTCTTAAAGACATCTACCTTACACAGTTCTTAAAAATCAGATTGTTACCAAGACATGTGTTTTTCTACTCAAAAAATGTGAAAAATAGACCCATTTTATTGCTCTGGGTACATTATCTTAAAACAATAAAGATTGCATAGATTATATATTGAAAAGTCAAGGATTACAAATAGTGTGTTTCTGTTATTTATATTACTAGAGAACATGTTTGTCCTGCAGTTTTTGTCTTATAAAGCAGTCTTGACATCTGGGTTTCACTTAACTAAATTGTTAGATAAGAGAAACAGGAAAAATTACTGAAATGCTTTTGTCACCGAGGTCTTCCTTTCTACAGCAAGTTCCTCACTGTTTCATAAGAAATCCTGGTGCATTGAATCTGTAAGCCAGAACTGGATGCATCAGGTTTTACTCCAGAATAGGTCTGTCCAAGTGACAACTCCAGCAAAGAAAAACAACAACAACAACAACAAGAAGCAGGAAAAACTCATAATAAAACTCATAATCTGACTTCTTCACTTAAATATACCTGTACCACAGTCGACTTCAGAATAAAATTGAAAACAAAAAAAAAGCACTCCATAAAAAAATGTTTTGTGTGCAGCTGTGTTGAGGGTTTTTGACTGGCTATTACTGGCTTCTGCAGCAGTGAAATCTCCTCTCACCTCTGAGCTTCCCAAAAATATTCACTAAAGGAATAACATAATTGCATATTTAGAAGCTGAAAAAGCTTTTCCATTAATTTCAGCACAAGGAAAACAGGGCCAATTCTGCATGTTTTGAAGGCCATTCTCGAACTTCTCTACAGATCTGTTTTGGATAACAGTGGGTCCACCCTTTCTCTAGTTGGAAAGACTTTCTCCACATCCTAGGAAATTGTTGGTTGCAGGTCGTATTTCACTTTCCATATCAAAAGAGCCTGCTGGTATGCCTCTTAGCATAATTCAGAGACTTATCACTTAAGACCCCTTTGCTCCCTCCTCGGTTTCAGCACATAACTTTTCTGTGTTACCGTGTTGTAAAACCTGTTCTTCCTCAGTGAAGTGTCAAAATCATCCAAATAGACTGAGTTCACTTGCCTACAGTCTGATCAGCTGCCTCCTGTTTCTAATACAGTCTAGAGTCTTTTGGAGAACAGGATTCCATGCTGGTTTTGCAGAGCTTTGCACACGTTAGCATTGCTATGGCTTGTTTCTTCATGCTTGCTCTCCATTCTTACAGCAGCCTCTCTCATTATCCTAATCCTGTGTGAGATAATGCTAGAGGAAAATGCTTGATTCTCTCTGGTATTTTTTCCTTTTCTATCAGCATTTTTCAATACATGCATGTTGAGAAAAGTGTCACCTCTACCTCCTAGCTTTAGTCTCTCCTTTATAGCTTCTGTAGTTGTCGGTTCTGTCTCAAGCAAGGATAGTACTGAAACTGTCAGTTGCTTTTGTCAAAGTAGAACCTTTGCTTTATTTACCTTGCCTTAAGTCCAGATCTTTCTGCTTTCTGTGAATAAGCCACATACACACAATCACAGGTGCTGCAAGCAGAGGAAAGAGGAGGAGCAGCAGAGATACAGGGTTACTCTTGGACTGCGACTCTAAAAAGTCTTGTCATTCAAACTCATTCAGCTCTGCTCAAGCCCAATGTAAAACAGATTAAGCTGTGGCCTGAGTTGCTTTCATCTGTTTAATCATCTTTTAATGCAAGAATTGCCCATTGTTTCAGGAACAAAGTATTTTTGCCTGTATGATGCCAATTTAATAAGAATATTTTTTGAGCATTAAAATCATTTGGTTTGGAGCATCCTACAGTCTGCAGAGAATATTGTTAGATTGTACTATTTTATTTTCTTAGAACACTTGATTATTTCATTCATGTATCTCCACATTATAGGAAAGGTCTGCAGAGCACTTTATTTAGCAGAAATATATGTGGATCCTTTCAAGTAAATATCAAGTTTTGTTAGGAAAAATGGTGTCTGTGGCTATTGGACTGAAAACAAAAAAACAAACCGTAAATCGTGGCAGGTCCAATGAAGTAGTAAAAATCTGAGATTTAAAAATAATCCTGCAAGGAAGAAAGGTCAGGCTGATATCCCCCTAGCAGCCCTGAAACCAAGTTTTTGAAGTGATATTACCCAAGTCCCCCAACAGTCCCTGTAAAGAAATTTTCAGGGCAAATGGAGCAAGCCTAGCAGCACAGTTATGAAGCAGGGTACACATGGGAACTCTTGGACTCCAGCACTTTGTTCCAACATCACAGCAAAGGCTACTCAGAGGGTAACTCGCTCATTTTTTAAAATATGACTGTTTACTTCCACAGTCACCATTGGGCTGAAATGTTCTGAGCAATATCAGCTGGTGGGGCTGAAAGATGCAGATAGTGTGATTATTTTTTACTATTATTATTTATTAGACTTCCGAGGGAAAAGAATTACAAAAGAGCAGTGGGTTATTGGTATCACTGCCTGTGGGTTATTGTGGGTTGTGAGAGGTGATAGAGAGCTGTTTGCTGTCACCAAGGAAATGCAGGATAAATTTAGGAGGAGCAATATCATTTCACCTGACCGGGTCAAGGTTATAATGGTGGTTGTTGGGCATGTGCTGATGCTATTAAACCTCTATTAGCATAGAAGGGCTTGATCCTATTCTGCTGAGAGCTGGAGGAGGTCTCTCATCATAACTTCAGCAGGGAAAGGATTGGGCCCTGACCGCATCCCTATGGCAAATATTTCTCTCATACGGGGAGAAAAAAAATGTCCCCAGATTTTAAATGGAATAACCCAAAATTTTGAATCCTTTTGGAAAGTTTCGAGTTTAATTCACAGAGATTTGATGAAGGCTTTTCGAGAAGTCCTATTGATTGGGGGGTTGGGGGNNNAAAAAAAGGAAGGAGAGGATGGTACTTGAAAACCGTAATTATGTGAATGTCAGTAGTAAAAGCATCCTTCTTAGTCTATCCGTATGAAACCTGAACACAAATAGAAACTTGTCATATGAGCAAGGAAAGAACCCCCGCCTGCGTGTATATTTTTT
>VWZN01014164.1:103195-138519 GCA_013396955.1 Regulus satrapa
TGCTTCATCTTGGACCAAGAGGATCTGTTTAAAAATGTGTGCCTGTTCCAAGAGCTTGCTCTGCAGCAGCACAGTCAAACATTTTCAAATTGTGCTTTTGCTAGTTGATGGTCACATACACAAAAGATTCTCACTCAAAAACTGCCTTTTGAGAGTGACTCTGCCTCTTCCCCAGCTGCTTCCTACCTTCCGAGCTTGTAGCCCATTAATCCTTTCCTTGAGGGCTGCTCTCACTCCCTGCTCCGCAGGAGCAGCCCAATTGCCCCATACTCTTCTCTGAGTGTGGGGAGTGAAGATGCAAGTGCCATCCAGGGCTGAAGCCCTTGGAGGTAGAGCTGACATGAATCAGTGAGCTGGCCTGGTAGGGCCAGAATGCCCACTCATTGTGGTAGTCTGTTTATTTGTCATGTGAGCCTTAAAAACCAACATTTCCCAAGTCTTAAAAACCCAACCAACCAACCAACCAACCAACCAATCAACCAACCAACCCCCAATAACTGTTCACTCTGTCTTGATTTTCTTCAGTTCCTTTCCTGGAAGAAAGGACACAGAAATCTCCTAAGCAAAGAGGTCCGTTTCAGAAGCCCAAGGGCAAACCTAGGGATGTTTCATAAACCCATTTTTCATTTAATGGGAACCAGTGTCTCCAGGAAGATCATGCCCTCAGTCTGGCTAGTACAACTGGTAGGTCTAGTTAAAAGCTGATGTAAAAAGCTGCATCACAAAGGAAGCCATTTGTAGCTAAGCTCAACAATGAACTTTATTGGTCCTGCTACCAAACCCATTAACAGAGCTCTACACTTTTCAGCATTGTTTCTGGGGCTGGGTTTTGTTAACCAGTTACTGATGTATCTATACAGCCCAGGGCACTGATTTAACAGGTGCATTCCTCTTGCCAGAGAAGAGTTCAGTTCACTTACCAGTTTCAGCAAGTTCACTTTCAAATATCAGTCTGTCAAGCGTTTTCTGATGTAAATAGGGTCTCAAAAGTTCATTGTATGGGATAGATATGTGCATGACATACATGTCAGGAAAGGCTCCTCTTGAGCCATGATACCTGTGCCAGGAATTTGATAACTCAGATCACAGCTCCCATCATCTCTCATAAGTCTGTGGGTATATTCCATCTTTCAAAGAGCCTGCTGTAAAAGCAGTGTATGTGGCTTGCTCATTCCAGCACCAGTGGCACCTGTGTTGCCATACATAGCAGAGTTCCTGTATTTTACACAAGAAATGGAAACGGAAATGAGGAATAGTGAGTTACAACTATTTACAGCACTGAATTGCTTCGGGGACAAATGGGCATCTGTGTTTTTCTGCAACAGCATGCACCCCATATCTTTGCTCAAACATTGTAATTTTCACTCTGCCAAATATGTTTGTTTATGTTAATTTAATAGTGTAAAGTATAGGATGTTTTTCATGGCAAGGAAGGTGAAGCAATGGATTCATCAAAATATTGCACCTTTTCCTTGTCCGAAGAAGAACCAGTAAACCAGAAAATAAATTACAAAATTGGAAAGAGATCTCTCACCCTTGGAGCTATGTGAATAACAGAACTGCTCCTAAATGAGCTGGCTCTTACTGTAATTGGCTGATGTCCATGTCTTCCTCTGCTGTGTCCCGGTAGCAACCTCTCTACCTCTCTTCCCCTTGGTTATCCATTGGCAGGATTCTTTGGCTCCTGTACTTCTAGGGGATGGGTAGCGCAGTTCCACTTGCAACCGAGTGTTTATGGAAAGGTTTTCAGATTAAAAAAAAAAAAAAAAGAAGAAGAAGAAAAAAAAAGAAAAAGATGGGTTTAGCCTTGCAGAGCCTTTCTTTTGGAGCTGATCAGCAAGAAGGAAGGGAAGCAATTCAACTTGAGGTTCAGTTGGGTTGAAGGACCAAGAGCTGGGAGGCAAAACCAAAGCTTCTTTGTATTGTAACCTAAAAAATGCATCCAGAAAATTTCTGAAGGTCTAGAAGTATTTTATCTTTGAATTAGAACAGCACTTTCTATTCAAACAGACATCCTAAAACCTATGCTAAAACAAATCCTTGCTAGCAGCTCTATTTTCTGTTTTCCCAGACATTAGTCATTATTAGCATTGTAGTACAGAAGAGTCTCCATGCAGCAGATTATCTTCTAAATTACTTTGAATGATAGACATAATGAAGTTAAAAATTTCACTCATTTTTGCCCTGTCATAAATGAAAGCATGTATTATACTTATTGAAAAAATAGCTGACCATAGAATTAGGTTCAAGTTACATTTTCAATGTAGAAATGTTTATGCTGAAAAAGCCTAGATACTTTCTTGAAAGTAGTTTGATCATGTAAAATAGTCCATTAATGGATTTTGACTACTATTCAGTTTTTAAAATAATGTCCCTTATAATTAGTTGTTTTATCATTCCTTTATGAGCCTTGCTTATTTTGAATTCCAGGGAAAGAAGACTGCTAAGCTGATATAATGAGATAATATCCTTCACTGGCATAAGTAAGGCTACGAGATGGACTGCTACCCACATTGGTAATTATACATCCTCCATTTCCACAACTGGTACCAGAATGAATGCTCCACAGCATTTTACTCTCTCTGAATAACATTAACTGAAAAAACCCGAGTGAGTAACTTGTTTACGTATTAGTGTTGGAGGAAACAACCTGAGCTGGCTGTCCTTGACTCTGTAGAGTCAAAGTCATTCCACAAGCACTTAGCACAGGCCTAAGGAGGAAGCCGTTTTACCACCTACATGCAAAACTAGTGTGTCAGCTCTGCTGTTCCACAGAGGGGCCAGCTTCAGGTTCTATATACCCAAGGAAGGGACCAGACAGCAGAGAAAGCATCATGGATTTGTCCAGTTGTGAGATACAAGCTTTATAGTGGAACAAAAGTGGCACATCAATTCCATCTTGTTTGTGTGGGCTCAAAACTTTTCAACTCTGTGAATATCAGAAGTTGTAAAGGTGAGACTCTATTATGGCATGTTATAAGAGGCAAAGTTGTAGCCCATGGTCATATGGGTAATAGATGGGTCCAAATAATCTTCTAGAAACATTTTCTAATGAAGGAATGCAAATACAAGCATTGCCTGTCTGGCCACACTGACCTCACTGGTGGCACAACTAGCCCAGTGACTGTTGAGACTAAGAGGCAGAACTTCTCCTTAAAAGTACATGGACAGTCAGAGCAGCTCAGTGTTGCAGACAAACAAAGCCCTCAGTGGTCCCTGTGCCTGCACTGGCTACAAAGCAGCTAAAAAACATTTTGAGAGCAAAACCGCCATGGTAGCCCAGCAGTTCCACAGTCCTTCCTTGTGTGACTGCAAGCAGGGCTGCCCATGGTGCCTCAGGAACATGTACACTGCCATCATCTGCAAGCAGGGGTCCACCCTGCCATTTGGCCACCTGTGGCCTGGGACTCTGCTGGAGTGAGGAATAAGTATGCATTTAAATTCAGTGGGAAGAGTATGTGATACTTATGGCATTTAAAACTTGCACTGAAAAACCTATCAAAGAATACTTGCTTTTCATTATAGAATTTCGGTGCTTTTGCAGTGAAAATACTTGGTCCTGAATGCACCCTGGAAACATCAAATGGAAATGCATATTACATGAAGCAGGGGTTTCCTTCCCTTCCTTTGGGTACTGCTTGCTGCAGCAGCCCTTTGCTGATGGCAGGGATGGCAGCCGAAGCTCTTGGCATTAGCTGTGGCCAGGGCTCCTGAAAGCAGTTGGTGGCTGCCAGCACTGACTTTGTACCAGACCTATGCCTCATTCCACCTCCTGCTCCTTGGCCACTCATCAACACTCTCCCAGCACCAGGATGACAATCATCAGCTTCCTAATCTTTCCCCAGCCACACTGCATTTCCTCCTCTTCCTCCTATCCCGTTTTCATAGCTGACCAGCACTGGCAGTGCACTGGCAAGAGCTGGCTTTGGTGGCAGAGGCCATGCAGCAGCTTGCAAACAGGTTCCAGCCTCACAGCTTTCTTCATAGCACAGAGCAGTGTGAGTACCAGCAGTATTACACAGACTGCAGAATCTTCATGCTCAGGAAAACTATGGACTAAAGCAACCAACCACTTCAGAAAAAAAGGTATCTGAAATGAATGTACATCTTCTACGTTTTAGTTTCTGTAGAAACTTTCCAATGGATTTCAGATGCTCAGCTCTCTCCATGGCCTGTTTCTTTCAAAGCATAATACTTTGCTGAATGTGCAGCCCCTTCAATTGCTGGATTTTCTAAATTTTCCTTTTCTGATTAAGTCATTACGTATCCTGTATTTATCAAAAATGGCTAGAAATACAGGAATTTGCTTTCTCTTAATCTGCATGTCATTCCTTTACAAAGCTTGAAAATATTTTTCCTCTGGTATTTATTCATTTTGCCGTGCTGTATATCCAATTAGACTATTCTGCTGCATTCAGAAATGAAAACAGTTCCACCTCCCTCGCAACCAGCTCCATTTCTCTTCAGTTTCATTTCCCTCAGGGTCGCTGTTAGGTGATGATATGCAGTAATGTCCCCAGTGAGGTGCTGTTTCCATTAGCTTTCCCCTTCAGAGGTGGTCAGAGGTCTGAATTCTTATACAATTTGTTTTCTTGGCTACTTAGAAAATAAGATTCAGTTCTGATCCCTCTTCTAAATGGACATGCTTATTTTTTCTGTGTTTCTTCCTTTTCTAGTAAGGCAGTGTCTTATACCTCTGATTTTAAAACAAGAAGTATGTTTTTGTGCATTATGTTTTTAAATCAGTATTCAATACTATTTATATAAAATGGCTATAACAGGAGGAAAAGATCACATGGCAGAACATAACATGCACATCCATACGCACATATTAAGAAGATCACAGAAAATGCTCTCAAACACATCTACATGAAATTCATTGGGAAAGCAAAAAATATCTCTTCCTGTGGAGCACAAAGTATCTTCTGTAGATGAATAAATGTGTAACTGTTCAGTAGGTGCAAACTTTGCTGAATCAAACATGATCCAACATCCAATGTGCTCTGGGGGAAGAGAGGGGAAGAAAAGCCAAATGTAGCAGTTTTTCATTCTTCTTTCAATAAAGGGTCGCTTGAAAGTTTATCTTCTGAAATGGCAATGTTTTTCTCATAATGAAATTTTGACATGCGTAATGCCTTTTTGCAATTTACCTTGCAAGGGTGGCTATTTCCCTAAAGTTAGTATTACTTGGTAGCCTTATGTTTACACTTCACACTGCCTGAGGCCCATGTGAGTGCTTTGTGAGAGAAGCTGAAGACAAATGGCTCTGTACTTCACCATCATGGACCTTGAATAAACTGTTGCAGAAGTAGGTTTGAAGACAAATTAGAACAACCATCTCAGGGGAATCTGTGGCCCAGAAATATGGAGGAGAATGTTTGGACATGCAGTGACTGTTACTGAAAGAAACCACAGAGTTATTGCCCATATAGTCTAACCTACAACTAAGCATCATATCATGGGTGAATTTCAATCACTGGTTGTATTTATTTCACCTAGTTTCGTTGATCTTTCTAATTTTTCATTGTAATTTTTATTTCCTACATTATGTGATGGGCTGACCCTGGCTGGATGTCAAGTACCCATCAAAGCTACTCCATCACACCTCGAAGGGTCTCTAAATTGTCTGGAAAGTAGAAACTACGGAGATTACTCTACAGCTATTTGTGCAGGGGAAGGGGAATGCTAGGAAGTCTCCGTGTCCTGATGTGCTGGTGAGATAAGGGAGCATTGCAACATGTGTTTCTCTGGTATCCACTTTTTCCGCAAGGTATCCCGCATGTATCCCCCATGTATACACAAGATGTACAGCTTTTGGATCGACTCCAGGTGAAGTAGCTGCTATTTGGGTTGATTCACCTGAACTCCAACTCAGCTCTCCTCAGACAGCCTGGACATCTGGTCATGAACAGCTCATTGTCCTTCTCACTCTGCCCAGGAGGCACATGAGGTGAGGAGATGGAATGGCTGACTCTAACTAAGCCAGCCATCAGATGAAATACAACATTGTACCGAGCAGAGGCTTCCACAGAGACTTAGGAGGCAATACTCCTTTTAGTTGTTGTTTGTCAAGACATGATTTTCATGGGGCATGTGGGAAAAATGTGCCTTTTCCATTGTCTGAGATGACTCAATGTGGCTGAAGCTTTCCCTGAGTTTTTGAATTAAAAAAACCCATCTCCAGTATCCACCTACATGAAAAAATCCCTGTCAAAGTGATTGTATGAGAGAGGAAGATGGACGATTCTTATGTTTAAATAACCTATATTCATGCTTCTTTTACAGTTAGTTTCCAAAGGGTAGCTGCCTGGAATATAACTGCATTGACTTCAGTAGTTACTCCAGGAATGCTTGAGAAAAAAGTAAAAAGTCAGGGACAAGCTATTTTTAACAAAGCAAAGCCTACTGTTATGATTGTTTAGAGCTTGCTAACACAATATATGATCTGTCAGGCAATGTTAATTTTTAGAGAGTATTGGTTTATTGTTTGCAACCTCTTACTAGATGGGAACTTCGATATTTTGTGGGATTTCCCCTTCTCATCACCTAGTTTGGCAACCTCTTTTCCTCACTAGCTCAGACTAGGCAGCTCTCCTGAACAACTGCTTTTGGTGGCTCTAATGGTCTCCTGTGACTACCTAATTTATCTGTATATTTATAGATGAATCATGAGTAAGAAAAAACAAACTTGAACTCTATCATTTCCACTTGCCCAAATATGTAATTTTAATGAGAAAGAAATTTGCTGGAAAATCCAATATCGATTTTCATTATATTAGTCCTGTGTAAATTGCACATAATAGCAGAACTAGGTGAACAACACAACTGGGTTGTCTTCTTCTTTTCAATTAAAATAGAAGACTAAGATTCCTATGGCAATGTAAATGAGGCTACCAGTCCCAAAGGCTAATGGCTTCACCCCACTGTGCCTGTTGGACAGCAGCTCACTTCTTCCCTGGCTGCTTTTCAGACTGTTACTCTACTGAAGATGAAATGCAGGTTGGAGCAGGAGCAATCAGAGCCCTGCACAGTGGACTCTCCATTGGACACCACAAGCATGGTCACCCACAGTTCTGGCTCGGTTATGTGATTTATCCCCAGTAGCATATCTTCAACAGCAGAGGACTGATTATTCTTTCTCTTACGTTTTGTCTCATCTTGGATGGGTTTTTCATTGCTTTCCATGAGGGTTTTTCCCCTCCTCTAATTTTACTTTTTTCCCTTTCCATTGCAAGATCCTGCTTTTACTCACATATTTGTTATTCCATCACTTTTAGCCATGTGCAGTCCATCTATCACATTTGTGCTACAGATGCCCTCGTTTGCTCTGTTGTACATACCTACACTGTGAGGAGGTGGCTCACTGCAGGAAGACTTGCTTCCCTGCACAGACTGTGAAATGTAGTTTATATGGTTGTCTCTGAGTAAAAATCTACATGCTGATATTGACGGTTAGGTATGTTGAATCTAGTTCTTTTGGCCAGCACCAACATGCTTACACAATGACTGCCAAGGGGCACAGCAGTGTTTTGACATTCTCTTTCTCACAGTGGAAGTGCCCAGGGAGTTACCTGCTAGCCCCTTGGTCCTTTCTTCTTGCTTATCACTACCTTTTTCCTCAAGAATGAATCACACCCTCTCTTTCATATGCCTTTATTAAAAAGTTTTCCTTTTTAAAATTTGTTTTCTTTTTTTTTTTCAACTAGTAGAAATGTAGCTTTTGAAATTACATTCATAAGCACAGTACATTATGGTGAAAAAAAATCATATCCCTTCTCCCTGCCCTTTTCTTGCCCATTTTTTGAAATAAAGTCACAAAACTGACAAATAGGATTCCTTTCCTGAGTTGGTACTTAATTAGCATTTAATAATTAATTAATTAGTTTTCTCCTAGTTTAAATGGTTCTCCTGCTGTTCATAGAATCAGTAAGAAGATACAGTATTTAATTAGTCATAGCATAAGGCTTATTGGCTGGGCAGCAAGTTTCAGTAAGTATTGTTATTGTATCATCAATATGCATCATCAATAGAGGGCAACTGAAGAGCCTTGAGTAGCCTTGTTTTGGCTTTTCTCCCTTCCTTCCACCTTTCATTTTTTTTCCTAGATCCACTTTGTAGGGTTTTTTTTTTTTTAATATCCCAAGACTCCTTTAATTTTTTCATATTTTACATTTGTATAACGTGATGTCCCCAGCAAAGGATGGAAACATTTCCCAGGGGAGAATACTCTGCAAATGCCTCCAGTGTGTTTCCAATACTTTTTCCTCTAATCATATTACAGATATTAAATAAAATCAGACCTATCTTCATTCTCTAGATACCTTTCCCAACTTGTCATATTAGTGTTTATCATTTCAGCCCAGCAGCTAATTTATAACTCATGTGTTAGTGTTCTTGAAGAAAATTAATGTACAAAGCAAAATTCTAGACCTTCTGAAAACAAGGATGATTATTTGCTTTAAAGAAAACTGACTCCTTCTCCTGAAGACTTCACTTACTCATGCTCTCACACTTATATACTTAAAAGAAACACAGTGCATGTGTCCCCAGGATCAGCTGTGTGTGACTGAGAAGAGGGAAAAAGCTCTTGAGTCCTCGCTGTACATTGTTTCCCTCTTCATGGGTGACAACAGGCAGCAATTTTAATAGACTTTTTATATCTTTTCGGAGTCCAGCTTATTGTGATAGTATCCCTTGGCTTCAAACCTTGCATATTCCACCTTTCATAGATCTAAAGTTGATATCTTTTGTTTTGGTATCTTTAAGGCTCAGGCCCAGCTTTACACTGAGCTATTGGCAAAATACGTGTCATGTACCATAGTTTTTTTTACCACACTCTCCTGCCATTAGAGGTCTGTGCTGTGGCCTTACTGAAGCACAGACATTGAAGTCTTCATGCAAAAATCCCATTTCTCAAGGTTTACCAATTTGACTGCAGCTGATAATGTCTGTGCTTATCAGTGCACATATCTCAATGAATGGTTTTTCGTCGGTCTGTAAGTATGGCTACTCACAGGGAATTTTCAAAGTTGCCTCAAGCAGTCATTCAAAGGATTTCAATTGATTTGCCTATTGTGGACTTGTTTTAGGTTTTGGGTTATGTGTAGTCCACTTCCTTTAATAGAGCTGGTCGACAAACGCTAAATATGATTTGCTTCTAAAAAAATCTCAGTCTAAATAGCCAGTCAGCTCAGACCCTAAGTTAATGTGTCACATTATCAAAGCACTCACACAGAAAAGGTCCTATCCTGAACAGTTTGACTTTGGTAGAGTAACTGAAGCATACTTTAAACATGGGACAAATAAGTTCTGTATCTTGATGGTTTGAGAATTGCAGTCTGTTGAGCTGAATCAATTACAAATGAAGGGTCATTCAAAGACAGCAAAACATTTAAACCGTAATTTCTCATTTTGCAACAATGAGTCAAACAGCACTGCACAATCTCATCTTCTGCACGTTTTTGTTCAATGTCTATGGTTTTTAGCACTGGTGATGTTAGGTATGAACACACAAACCCAATACCCATGTTACATATTTATTCTATTTCAAGGTCAAGATTTCCTGAGAGGATAGAGATATACAAATAACTTACATTTGATATGGCTGGGTATTCAAGCAGCAGTGCTATTGTAAGTGATAACAAAAGACAAAATGTAAGTCTGATACTTAAGGCCAGAACACGTTGTTTTTTAAATCTTTTGTATTAATATGAAGGAAGAGAAATTTTATTTTCCTTGAAAAAATAATCTTTATTATGTTTAGCTTGTGATATCAGCTTTACAAAGTGGTTCAAATAGGTTTTGCAATAAAAGAAAAGACACTAATGTTCCTACAGTGTTAAATACTATTTCTTGGTACAAATTAGTATCCAGAGGTTGTTGCTTTCTTGTCAGAGGAAAATTTGAAGCACTGGTTTTTGTGTTTAATTATACAATCCTTACATTTCAGTAAATAAGTCCTGAGCCCACTTAGGGATCTTTCTGTAAAAATAGCTGTTTGGGGTTACCATTGCCATTTTTGCCATTCTCTGTGTGTGTGTATGTGCATTCTCATCTCTAGTTTGGATTACATAACTCAAAGTCTGGTAATGAACATTAGCGTGCACATATATGTCTAATTTATTTTTCTTCTACTAAGTTCAGAATTTCATAGTCAAGCTAAGATAATCCATGTGAGAAATACATTGTCTTATATAATTGTTTTTGGTTCTACCACATTATCATTAGCTTTATGAGAAATCATTAAATAAGATTACAAGTTTTAAAGGATTTTATCCCTAATTTCCTCCATTTAGGGCTGCATTATGCCTGAACTAAAGCCCTTTGTAGGGGAGAGGATCACAACACATTCATGGGGCTGCAGTGCTCATGAAGGTGTGGTGTATGACATTATCCTGGCCTCATATTGTTCCCAAGGATGCTGGGAAAAGCAGTCATGAGTGGAATTTTATTCAGGTTCATGTTCAAAATGTAGCACAGGGCACTGGAAACAAAAGCTCCCAAAACCTTATAACTCATTCCTACCCTGTTCAGTGAGGAAGGATAAAAAAGAGACAATTATTCTCTTAATATTTTGTCTCCTTCTTCACCTGCATTTCCAAGAGATGCAGTTTTTTAAAAGTTATAAGTAAAGCATTAGGCCAGATATTCTGTGCAGTGTTTAGCAGCTTATATTGGTGCCTAACTGCCTACAAGTTAAACCATGATACTGGTGAGATCACTTCAATGACTCCCAAAAAACTGGCCTAAACAAAGTTACTGACCAAAGACAATAAATGCAAGCATATGTAAATAATGCTCATACTTAATGTCAAACACAAATTAAGTTACACAAATAATGCTTAACTTAATGTCAAAGGTTCAGCACTGAGTCAGGGACAGAGTCTTGGCTTTGGTTAGTTGGTGGTCTCATATCCTTATCCATTGATCTTCAGAGGTGCATTGCTTTTCCCATTCCTACAGACAAAACATACAGGAATGAACAAAATTGTCTCCAGAGCCCTCCAAGCAGGAAAGAAACCTCGTCCCCTTAACTCGTTTTCCTCCAATCAGGAACTCCAGCTCCAACAGACCTATTCTCTCATTTCAACAAGCTGCCGATAAAGAACAGATCTGCAGTGGAAGCACTATAATCTGTTCCCAGAACAACTGACAAAGGAGACTTGCTGCCCTTGCAACTGTTCAATCGGTGATGCGTGTCCTCAGCATTCGCCAATCTCTAGCAAATCTTTCCCTTTGCTATTAGCATGAAGCACTAAAGTGGTCAACATGGCCACACCCTTTCTTCCATCCGCCATTTGCCTCCAGGTCTAGGAATTTTGCGTGGGGAGTAATGAAGATAATTTGAAAGAGGTGGAAGAAATACAAAATGTTACTTGGAGAATGATCCCTAGCTCGTGTATGAACAAATCCCAAATCATAGTTATATAATAAGTCTTAGCAGGGAATCAGAACGGGTTCAAGGTTGCCATCTCTGAAAAACTGAATTGTATTTTCTGGTAGCATACTTATATTGCAATTCTTGCTAACTTACATATTCAAAGAAACTACTACTGCCAGCACTCAGACAGAGGATAGGTATTCAAACATAGAAGCATCCCCTCTTGGGAATGTTTGTGTTCTCAGGGTGAATATTCAGGGTCTTCTTAAGAGATCAGCATGAACAACCTATGAGTTTCAAGGTCCTTTCCTCCTCCATCAGAGACATTTAAGAAAAACTAATCAGAAAACCAGAATTTTTTTCTCTATTTTTGAAAATGTTAATTCCTCAAAACCAGCACATTTCATAAAGATATTTTGTCTTCAGCCAGCTTTTGGCAGAAGCATTTCTCAGCCCTCTGTTCTCCCAAGAACAGATATTATTAAAGAGACATGATTCTTGAAACCACCTACTTGGTTGTTTCTTTTTTTCACAAAGAGAGTCAAATTTGGAGGCGGTAATTTCCCTTTTTCAGAGATTTCATGGGCTACCCTGCCCCAGAGTCAGCATCTCCTATGAGGTGTCAAGAGACTGAGAGATTCTGCCACGTGAGGAAGAGCACATGGGACACTAGGAACATGTTCTTACATGAAAGGGAGGGACGGGCATGCCCTGAGATACCAGGCATCTTCTCACATTTGGATTGTACTTCTGTGCTTTGTTCTCACTGTGGCATCCGTGGAGGCAGCTGCTCAGAGACATTATCCTGAGTGCCACTGGTGCTAGCCTACATCAACATCACGTTGTGTTGAAGTTAAACTGAGATGCAGACTGACAATCTCTATGTTCCCTGCACTTATCACATCCAGCAAACTGCTCAGCCCCTGCTATTTGGTCCAGTTCAGAGCCCAGTTACCTTTACATCTGCTCCTCAACCTGGCCTCACATTTTGAAACCTGCCTGTGTTATTCATAATAATGACAATGCAAGAAATATCATGTTTTTCTCAGTGAAAACTCAAAGTTAAAAGCCATCACAGCTGCTGCAGAGGCTTCACCAAAAGCCATCTCAGCAGTTTCTGTTTTGAAAACATTTTTTTTTTTTTTACCCAGTCACAGTGATGCAGCTGCAATTTTCGGCAGAGCCTTCTCTGTGGCTGATTTGCTGTTTTCTCTCACTTTCCATTGAGAAACATTTAGGGCTTTCAACACCTCAAGACTTAGTTTTTGAAACTCTGAAACTGAAGGTTAAATATATCTCAGCATCTGGCAAAGCTCTGTTTGTGCCAAGGTCAAGTATATTGCATTTTTAGATGGAGGAAAGTCTTTGTTCTCCTACTGCATTCTCAATGCCAGCTGAAATTACTGAAAGTTACCTGAAACTTGCCGTATCAGTTACACACTGTGAGCACCTCAGGGCTGATGGCTGCTACTGGATATAGTTGAATTGGTCTCCAAAGGCAATAGCAGTGGTTCCAGACCTCCATGCCATGACCTCATGTTCATGGAGGCAACCAGGACGTGGCTGGGTAAATAAAAACATATTAACAGTAGGTTTCCCAAATGCCACTGCCAAATAGCATTCCATGGGAGGAAAAGACTTGCTGAGGTTTTGCCACTTCCTCAAAAAACACTTCCCCAAATTGCTTTTCCCTATGTAGAAGTTCACCTCCACTACAGCCAGGAGTCTGATCCAGTTCCTCTTGTCCAAGGCCCATGTTCCTTTAGAAACGTAAAGAATTGTGTGTTAGATGCTCAAGATGGGCAAAAAGAAGAAAGTGGGCTCTCATGGGCACTGTGGTAAGAGGATTTTCTGCGCTGATTTGAGACCTCCTTTGACAGCCTGGCCAGGACCAGAGTGGGTGACCAGGCTGGTCCCTGCTGGGCTTTACCAGGAGAGTCCTCAGCAGACTGGATAAGGTTGTTTCCCTGCCCTAAGAATTGTGGCAGTGCCAGAGCAAGGCGTTGGGAAAATCTTGTGGAAGAAGAAAAAAAATCTCCACTTAGGACTTCCGGTGATGTGACAGAAGAAAGGAAAGGAACATATCATAAGTGTAGAGATGTTATTTTCCCCTTTTAAATTTTTTTTTGTGCTGTTTTCTTGTTATTGTCTTCCATAAGTGCTGTTCCCACACATCTCAGAAACAAATGGATGCTTGAAAAGGATATTCTTCTCCACCTGTGCTTGATATCAAAGCAGAGATGAGTACTTTTGAAGGTAAGAGATGCAAAAGATGCAAGTACTGATTATCTAACACCTCTGCTTGACATCTAGCTTCTGCGTCCATATATATGAAAATATATAACTCCTTCCCTGGTCATTTCAGTCTGTGTCTGTGTGAGTGGAAGTGAAAGCAAGTTTGTGTTTTTCCTGAAATTCAGTGCATGTAATTTAATAACAAAAAATTGAAACAAAAATATAATTTAAAAAATCACCAACAGTTAGAACACATCAGTGACATTATCCTGTCTCTTAATCATTACAGCAGATACGTGAAACAGTAACAAAAAGGGGTCTGAACAAAGAAAAATGAAAATGATTGAATGGCAGTTGGTGCAATTTCCTCTCTCTGGTGGCCCCATTTAATTTCTGTTAGGATGGACAGGTATAGTCATTTGTCTGAGGGCATGTCTGACAAAATTCTTACTACAAGGGCTTTTCCGGACCAGAATATAATTTTATATAAGATTTTGAGAATATAGGAACTTCAGTGTTAAGTGAGATCAAAGGTGTATTTCACCAATATCCTATAATGATCAGCAGTTGATATATGAAGGAGAAAAAGGTGGTAGAAAAAAAACAAACCATGTAGTGGTGCGTCTCCAAAATAATATTCCAGTGTCCAGAAACTTGTGGCTCAGAAGTCTCCTGAGCTAGACAGAATATTTAATATTTTTTGAGTTTCTGATACTTGAACTTTTCCGGTCTTTTCCTGAATTCTAATTGTCACTTTCTATTTGTCCTCTCCTTGGCACTCAGGATTTTATACATTTCCAATATATTTTCCCTCTGGTTTTCTTTTTTCAGGCTGAGTAAGGAATAAAAAACTCATACCTATGCTGACCTTCTCTATGTTCTTTTTGAGAAGGACAACCAGAACTGTACATACTGTTGAGGGTACAGATGATTTTATACGCATTCCTGTTTGTTCTCTTTTCCTTTCCTCGGCATTTTTAACATTGTTTTTTTTACTAAGCACTGAGATGGCATTTTCCTTTTATAGCCATCTGTTTTAAATTTTCATTCCTGAGAAGTCATCTCTGAACCCATAATATTATATGTGAAGTTATGATAGGATTGTTTAGTGTGCATCACGTAATGTTCATCTACACTTATTCCATTTCTTTTTAGAGCCCAGCCATGCCACCTTACAAGATCCTCCTTAACAGTTCTGCCAACCTGCTACTTATACCTGAAGCATCCAAAGACTTTTATTTTAAAGAGTAGAACATGTATCTAATTGATATTTAGGCCTAAGTACCTATTCAAATTAAATAAATAAAAGAGTTACAGTTTGCCTGATCTAGTTTGTATATTCAGTAATGCCAGGCTATCTATATATCGCAAATCTGTGAGAGAGGATGAGAACAGAACCTTTCCCTGGAAACAGCTGGTGACGTGATGGTGGGTGAGGCATGCATCCAGGGCATGAGCTGGAGCACCCTCATGTAAATAAATAGTGCTCTCTTCCTTCACTATAAATAAGCTACTTCTTTTGGCTGTTGATGCAGTGGCAACACATGCAAAGTTGCATGTGCAGCTCAGAGGTGTCTCAGCAGATGTGACTGACATTCGAAGTCAGAAAAAATCTGGAATCAAATGCCTCTTTCCTGCCTTCTTTAGCTTGGATAATAGTGTTGGGGTTTTTGGTTTTTTGTTTTTGTTTTTCTTGAAAAAAATTATTTGGAATGAGCAACTGGTGATTAAGAGAAGGAGGGAGAGAAATGGTTCTGCTCTCAGTCTGTGGACTTTGACACAATAGTTTTTCTCCTCTACCAAGTTCTGAGCTCTACATGGGGCACAAGTGCCGCACAGAGGGAGTACACAAGGAATGCTCTTACCCAAATTCCCTTTATCCCTGTGTTACTTGAGTAGCATGAGTCCAAAGGAGAAAATGAGCCCATCATTTTCCTTGTTCTGGAGTCCCATATTTACCATAAAGTGGGCTTTAATCTGCAGCATTTCCAAAATAGAGTAAAAGAAGGAAATATGGAAGTTGATTAAAAATTGTAAGGATGCAACCTAAACTTCATCAAAGACACCTTGTAGAAGCATAAACTTTTCCCTTCTGGCTTCATAGGAAGGATTTAACTGCCAGGACGCAAAGGAAAAGAAGCTAATTATCAAATGAACATTGTCTTAATATGTTAATGAAGCGGTTTTGCTAATAGCGAGAGACCTGAATTTTAATACATTTTAAGAGCTCCTTGATTACGTGTTTGTTAGTTGTTATGATCATTTTAAATTATCTGTGCATGGCTTTATAATGGGTTAAAAACTGTATTAAGCACTGTATTCTAAACAGGCCTTGATGAGGCAGGTGAATAGTGCAAACATTGTCGCTAGGAAATTCACTTCAAAAGAAATGTAAACTAGTTAACCTAAAACGTGTCATCAAATCCAACAGTCACACTTAGCAATGTAAGTAATTTTTAATGTCAGCTACTTCTTCAGAAATGCTTTTTCAAATGCAAAGGGTATTCCAGAAACCTTGTAGCTATTATATCAGAGTGTTTCTGTATGCAGTATAAAAGGACTGAAACTATATTTTGCTGCTGGAATTAGAGGACCTAGTGAAGTATTTCCAAATATACTGAGATAATCAATCTTGTCCTTGGTAATTGCAACCAAGCCCTGGGGGTTTTCATTTGTTTGCCCACACATATTTATTTTGTTCCTCCTCATGCAAAGAAACTCTGTATTTGTCTTTAAGCATGTCTGTCACCAGTGTAAATTAAAAATACTTACTGCAATGGCACCAGCATAAAAATGTGCACACCTAGATAGCACCTTTTTGTTAGAAGACTTCTTTATCTTATTTTCCATCAACTGAACTTCAAATCAAATCATCCTGGACCATTATCCTTCCTTCTCCATCTTGTTTTTCAGCTGGCTGGAAAATCTCTGGTGGAGCTGTTAACTGAATGGGGTCTGCTGCTTAAAACATCATGACTGTTCCTAGTCCTCTGGCTACACTTTCTGCAATTTTTTGAAACAGGCAAACAGAGGTCTTATCTCCAGAAGATAGCCTTCAGACTCTGAAAACCCACTGTCAGCCAAAATACTGACAAAAAGACATCATGGAGTCCATGTGAACCAAAAGGTTGTAGCTTCTGGCAGGATGATGGTGTTTTTTAAGGGCTGTTACAAAACTTATGCCCATTTGGAATTTTTTCCCCTCCATTGTACTGCTTATCAGGGTTGATTTCCTTCTGTGAAAGGGCTACCCACCTAGCTGATCTAGAAAAGTCAGTAGATGTAACATTTTTGTATTTCACTAAAGCTTTCAATACTGTCTCTCACAGGATCCTTCAGGACAAAATGTCCCACACAGAGCTGGATAAACACATCATGGAACAGATGAGCAACGGGCTCATGGGTCAGGTACAAAGGGTGGCAGAGAATGGGGTGACATCAGACTGGTGACCTGTCACTGGAAGTGTTCCACAGGACTCCATCCTTGGCCCTGTGCTCTTCGACATCTTCATAAGTGGCGTGGACATGGGACTCGAAGGAATTTTTCATTTGCCAACAACACTAAATTGGGAGGAGCGCTTGACTTCCTCAAGGGCCAAGAGACCTTGCAGAGAGACCTCAAGAAATTAGACATCTGGGCAATCACCAGCTGAATGAAGTTTAGTGAGGGTGAATGTTGATTTCTGCACTTGGGATGGGGAACCCTGCTTTTTGCTATAGACTGGGAAGGAGAGGCTGGAGAGCAGCATTGCAGAAAGCCACCTGTGGGTCCTGGTTGATGCAAAGCTGAATTGAGCCAGCAGTGCCCTGGCAGCCAGGCGGGCCAACCCTGTCCTGGGGGGCATCAGGCACAGCATGGCCAGCCAGCAAGGGAGGGGATTGTCCTGCTCTGCGCTGAGCTGGGGCAGCCTCGCCTTGAGTGCTGGGGGCAGTTCTGGGTGCCACAATAAAAAAAGCCATTAAGCTGTTAGAGCATCCAAAGGAGGGCCACAAAGATGGTGAAGGGCCTGGAGGGGAAACTGTATGAGGAATGGCTGAGGTCACCAATCTGTTCAGCTTGAAGAAGAGAAGATTGAAAGGAGACCTCGTTGCAGTCTTCAACATTCTCACAAGGGCATGAAGCTGAATTGGGGAGGTTTAGGTTAGGTAGAAGAAAAAGGTTTTTTACCCAAAGGGTGGTTGGGCACTGGAACAGGCTCCCCAGGAAAGTGGTCTCAGCAGCAAGCCTGAGTTCAAGAAGCTTTTGGACAACAGTCTCTGGCTCATGCTGTGATTCTTTGAGTGTCTTTTGTAGGGACCGGAATTAAACTCAATGATTCTGATGGGTCTTCCCAACTCAGTGTATTCTATGATTCTATGATTGTTAAATTAAATTGTAGCTGAGCCGTGTATACCAAAGTTGTGTATATCAAACATGCTCTGTCAGGGTGTGTGTGTATTGTATTGTTCCCATTGAGAAAATAAGGAAACAGAACCTTGGTTAACCAGAAAGTGGAGCTCTGAATGGAAAGTGAATTAAACTAATGAGAGTTGTATTCATATTAGACAACCAGTCACTATGTGATTGAACTCTTCATTATTTTCATTAATGTCAAACACGATGCTCATGCTTGGAAAACAAAGATGTTTGGTGGTTCTCATACACTGCATAATATAAAGCAATGTTTACAGCATGTAGACTTCCTCATTTTGATAAAGACACATATCCCTTTCTCATTCGGACAACAAAAGGAACCTGGAGAACTGGAAAACTGTAGAAATGTGAGGAACATTTGGACTACCTTAGAGCACCAAATCCCAGAAATGCCTGATTAATTAGCCACTGCTCCCAACCTCCCTTGTGCTTGGATACTTCCTGGATCAAGGCTTTGGATCAATGGTAGAGACAGGAAAAATCTTAGGAGTAGGACAAGGAAAAGAGACTATCCAAAATCAAAGCCCAAACCCCTTGTTTGGAAACCACATGAGAGGATGCTTAAGTACAGCTTTGCAAAATTAAATATATATATTATATAAGCAGAAGAAACTAATATAGGATTATATTGGCAATCTTATCATATTTGTTTTCTCATATAATTTAAAAACTCTAAATACCTCCCTATTTCTCGTACCTTTGTGGAAATTTGCCAGAGGAAGGAGGAAATGTAATCCTAATTAACGTAACTAGCCTTCGGAAAATCCTAATTGCCTAGCTCAGTTTAATTTATTTTTAGGTCATACTGCCCTCTAGGGGATTAGGCAGATAGCGAGTGAGTTTTGCATAACATAAACCTGTCTTTAATTCGCAATGGAAAAAAACAAAACGTCTCTTCCTTTGCCCTGTGGTAGAACATAATAATCCATGTTTAGAGGTTGTAATTTAACATTTTGGGTGCAATTTTGATTCCTTTACTTGAAAGTATCTTTACAAAAAAATATTGAATCTCTGCTTTCTGATTGTGGTGTTTACATTCCATGAACAGGATATTCAGCTTTCTACCTGAGGAACTACAGCTAAATCAGGGAAACTTCCCCCTTGATTTCAAGCGGTACTACATTCAAATTATGAAAAACTTATGTACTTAAATGTCCTGAACATAAATCTTTGTACATCAGACATAAAATCTCATTCAATATTTTTAGGAAAAAAAAAAAAANAAAAAAAGCTGCATCTATTTAAAACAGAGCACATAGTGGCAAACTCACCATATCAACAGTTGTGACTGCTTTTGGATGGAAAATAAAAGTAAAAAAGGAGGAAATCAAAGAGAAAAATTTTGGGAAAGAGAAAGAAAATTATTAACGTGGTTGGCAGTTAGGTGGGTTAAGAAACACACAGGCTTTTTCAGTGACATCAACACTGCAATCAGTGACAACAATCTGCAAAAGGCTAAAAGGCCAGGCATATAGATGCCTAATCATCTCCATAATGCAAAATCCTGCCCCCTTCATTGTTCCTCACTGATGTTCCTCCCTGCTGATTCCTGCCGCTGACTTCTCTTCATTCCATTTTAACTATAAAATAGCTGCATAATCTTGGCTGGCCAGGTTGGGTTGAGCAATAAGGGTCAGAACCGGGGCTACCCCACCAGGTCATTACTGCATTTTTTGCTTTGGTAGCTGGAGCCATATATACTCTGCTGCTTAGATTTTTGTTTTGAAGAAGCCAAGTCTGGTAGCAGCAGAGTTTTGGGGTTTTCTTGAGAGAGTATCTTGGTACGGCAGCTCATGAATCAATTGTCTGTGATGTTTTGAGAACAAGGCCTTTGTCTGGGTTTTAACATGGCTCTAGGAAGTTTGACTGTCACTGTCCTCATCCTGCTTACCAGTATTTAAAGGCAGATATTATGGGCAATTCTCACCTGATTCAGATTTATTTTGATTTTACTGTGAAGTGAGTGGACCATCTGCTGTGACCACCTAAAATTACAAAACCTCCCCTGGTTTGTCCTTACCTCTTCCCAGCATCACACGGGGCTTTGTGAGATATTAAAGCTATCACCTTCAAATGATTAGGCTTCTCATTTCAATCTCAGTGTACTTAATCCTATTCCATGCTGATGGTTCATGAGAGGTTCATATGCTCATCCTCTAGTTTCACTCAGCCATGCTCCTTCCTCCACAGACTTCTAATAAGTCTGTATCCACTTTTTAAAATTTCTTCTTATACCTGAAAGGAAAAGCTGCTGAGACTTCATAGGCAAAATCTCTCTTTCATGCTTCCTTGCATGGCCATAGCAGTGTGGATTCCTCTATGAAGAATTTTTTATTTGATCAGGACAGCCCCATCATTTATTCAGACTTGTACAACCCGTATTGTAGTCCATGACATGCTGATGGTTTCTTTTTCCACTTCTAGTGGCCCAGCTGTGTTGTGCTATGCTCAATGGCTCCACAGTAAGTAGGTTTTCTGAGGTTCTGCTAGTTCTCACCTCATCATAAAAAAATCTCAGAACTGTGTATAACCTCATTCAATTTTCCATTTGGGAGCAGGGATATCTTTATCAGCTTTTTTGGTCCTCATACAAATACTAGTAACCACTAATAGTAACTGATGGTACTTGTCCTAGGGTGGTACAGGGGCTTGAGGACTTGTCCACCTACTGATGTGCCAGAGCCTTGTCTTAGGATCACAAATTAGAGAAATGTTTGGTCTGGGTGGTTTGAGCTTGTATCCTGTGCTAGGCTGGAAATTAATTTCAATGCTCTGTTAAGTCTCTGGTTTGTTCTGGGTTTGTGTAGATACTCCATTTACATAGGATAAGTTTTTTCTGTGCTGACACAGCTCTTTCTGTGGCACCAGCAAGGCAAACAGAAGTGTCCTTGCATATGTGTCATGCCCATACTAAGAGATTTCACAGAATCACACAGTAGTTAGGGTTAGAAGAGACCTCTGTAGATAAGTTAGTTCAATCTTCCCTACAAAAGCAGGGTCACCTATTGCAGTTTACACAGGAATGTGTCCAGATGGGTTTTGAATGTCTCTAGAAAGGGAGACTTCATGACCTTCTGGCCCTCTACCACCCTCAATGAAAAGAAGTTGTTCCTTATGCTGAGGAGGAACTTCTTGTGGCCCTGTTTATGGCCATTACTCCTCATCCTGTTGTTGAGCACAGGCAAAGAGTCTGGCACCATTCTCTTGACACCTGCCTTAGAGGTATTTATATGTATTGATGATACCCTCCGTCAGTCTTCTCTCCAGATGAAACAGGCAGAGCTCCTGGAGTCTTTCCTCATAAGAGAGAAGATCCAGACCCCTTTTCATCTCCATGGCTTCTGTTGGATCCTTTCCAGTAGGTTCTTGTCTTTCTCAAACTCTGAAGGCCAGTGTTGAATCTAATACTCCAGAAGTGTCCTTACTAGAACTGTGTGAATATAGACATCCAGGTAACCAGGACAATCACCAAATCACGGCTGAAATGCAAAGACTAGATGAATTTCATTATCTCCCTGACAAGGCCAGGCAGCAAAGACACACAGGTTCTGTTAGACTTAGTTCATCCTAGAGAGAAGAGACACGTGGGGACACAGGCTCCATTAAGCTTAGCTCATCCTAGTGGGCAGTGGCAGGGGGAATATATTAAATGGCTTTTCCATGTGCAGTTCATCACAAGGTTGTGCTTTTATGATATCTCTCTCTCTCCTAGCAGGAGGCTCAAAGCTGTCTGTGAGAGTTCCTCTACACAGAAATTCTACTCAAAACATGCAGGTGTAATAAATGGAGTTTTCTCACACCAACATTTTTAGCATCCCCAGCAGCAAGGTCACTTTGCCCAAAACTGTTCCCTCCTTTTTGGCAAATCTGCGGTTTTAACCCTTTCCTCCCAACAAGGGTGGAGCAAGCAGGGAGGATTTCCTCCAACAACCTGCAGGCCACACCCTTCTTCATGCACCATTGCTCCTCCCGGACGAAAGGGCACACTGTTGGCTGACGGTCAACTTGTCATCTGAATTCTCCTTCCTATTATTAGTTTCTAGTATTTCTCTGTAGCTATAGCCATTGCTTTAGCCCTCATGCTTATCTCAGTGTACATTTTCTATACTCATGGGATATGTTCCTACTCACCTCCCTGCAGATTAACAGCAATTTGCTGTTCTCACTGGGATTATAGACTGAAAAATGCCATGATTTGGTGGGAATTACATTGTCTGACCACACAGTTCAATCCCTGTCTTTTCCTCAGGCTGTGGGACCTTGCAGGTCTGGAGGTGCAACACAAGTGCTCTCACAGGAAATATGTGTGTCCTCCATCCTTGGCTGGGCCAGTTCCTGCATGGTGGAAAGGGTCACAGTTTGCTCCTTTGTTATTTGTGGAAACTTAACATCTCTAGAGATGGTCACAAGTTGTCTGGTTTTTCTGTTGTGCCTTTTCATCCCTACGGACCCCACAAGCAGATCTGTTCCCACGGTGGTTTTCAGCCTGAGTGAGGTAAGAATGCAGCTGCACTGTCTCCCTTGGCAGAGGTTTGCTTTTTGAAATTATACATTCTCAGCTAGTGTTCAAGACATGGGCAGCCAGACTTGGACTACTCTTCTCTCATACACCTGTCCCTTAGTTTCCACATAGGCAGCCTCTTTGCAAGGAGAGATTGTGCTTGGGGATCCATATTCTGTAAGGAAATCCAAAACAACAACAAACTATCTGCTCTAGCTCAGAAAGAGAATTGAACAAGTAGAAATGTCTTGGAGATAAAAAGAAAAAAATAAAGAAAATTATGGGAATCCCACAACTGCAGTTGGAAACAAATAAGTATTTTCTTTTGCACTGGCATCTTAAAAATAATTCAGTGAGGCTGAGCAGGTGTCAGAGGAGCTTTTAATATTCTGTGCTGCTGAGCACAGTCTGCCAACCCCAGGCAGGAAGAAGGCACAAAGGATAAAACTTCAGTATTCAGATAGGTTGTTAAGAACCTGTGTGGCCTTAAAAAAACTCCTTTAAATGTAATTTAAGACACATTTTACATAATATATTTTCTTAGATCTTGCATGTCTGCATTAAGAACTTCTTGACTCTGTAAGTGATCCTCTGATGAAAACAAACAAGGAGTGATGGTGACTAAAGTGCTACTCAACACAAGAGCAGCACTGCAGCCAGATTCTGCCACAGCCATTCTTGCATTAAGTAGTGACTTAGTCTACAAGTAGGATTTTTAGTCTTAGCCTGAGCACTGCTGGTGAAAGATGCTACTCAGCCTGAAAAAAGAACCTGCTTTACAAGAAGAAATACAAGCCAAAACAACAGCTTCTCCGATTACAATGGTTGAGTGGGAAGGTTAAGATTTAAGATGCAATGCTTGAGTTAGAATTTACTTTGGAAAGTGAGGTTAGGTCCTCTTTTTTGCAGTTCTTCTCAAATCCATCCTGCTTCCCTGCTCTGAAGATCTAGTCTGCAAAAGCGGACTCAGAGCCACAGTGTCCAGCCCAGACCTATCAGTAGTATTGCTTGTGCACTGATTTACACTGACAAGAATAAAATCAGAAAGCAATTAATCATGTTGCCCAGCCTCCCGTATGTCAGTAGTCATTCCATGTCACTCTGCCTTGAGTGTGACTTAAATGTGCGTTGCACAGGGGCTTCCAGTCTTCATTGCCTCGACTAGTTACTTACACATTTCCAATGGCATGAGCTGCTCCAATATTGGGTTTGTCTTTCAGCCTCTATTTTCATTCTGACTTTCTGCCTAGACTGAAGAGGGGTGTCCTCTAGGAAGACTAGAGCACAGTTGATCCTGTGGATCAGCCCTATTACTGCAAAAGGTTCAGGAATAAAATCCTATATGTCTCTTCACATGATTATTAACATAATAACCCTGTGTCTCTGGGAAGAGGTCATTATGATACAATGGAATTATGTTTCTGTCTTGCTTTAGTTAAGCCTAGCAGAGACAATTTTTCGAGTATTTTAGCTTTTTATTTTGAGCTTTCTCGGATTATTTTGTGGCTCTTGTTTGCATGTTTTCTTGCAATGTGTTTTGAAGATATGGATACAGCCAGTAGACATGGTGATCTAGCACTGTTCTCATCAGTAACAGAGGTGGAGCAAAATCATTTCCTTCCTCTGGCTTTCCAACTTTCTTCAAAATCCAAGGATTACACTAGTCTTTTTTACCCTCCATTTTTATGTTGGTTTCCACTGAACTGATTTACTAGATCTCTTTCAGACTGTGCTTCCCAGCTACCGTTTCCCTATTCCTTCTGTAGAACCAGAATTTTTCAGTCCTTGATTTTGTGCTTTCCTGTGGAAGTATGGAAATACATTTTTTTAAGACCCATTTTTCAAAGGAGCATGGACTGCATTTTCAGTTGCCCTTTTTACTCACATTCTCTCCTGTACTTTGGGTGCCAGAGATGGGAAGGGAAATGGATGGCCCTTCTAGCTTCAACAAACTGATAGATTGGTTCAGCCATCTTGTCACTGAATTCCTGAGTAATGGAATGGTTTGGGTTGGAAAGGACCTTAAAAATCTTCTAGTTCCTACTCCCCTGCCATGGGCAGGAACATCTTCCACAAGACTAGGGCCCCATCCAACTTAGTCTTGAATATTTCCAAGGTTGAGACATTCACAACTTCTCTGGGCAACCTGTTCCAGTGTTTCAACCATGCTATTGACAGGAGAGAAAAAAGATTTTCTGCCATATGTGTACATTTTAACTTGGGAAAAATAATGTGAAGAGCTGGAAAAATACAAAACATCAAAACGCAATTGTGCAATTGCCCTTTGAAGGAGTTCCAGCCCTATTGTGCGCAGAGGCAGAGATTTCCTTGGAAAAATTCAGTATGATCCGTTGCCTAAAATTTATATCAGTGCAAATAAGCCCAAGGGGCTACCTGAATTCTGGTATGTCCCGGTGTTTGAAGGGTGAACTTTGCAAATAAAAGGACACTTAAATATATTTTGGTATGGAACAGTTGTTATTTATTTCTCCTAGGAAATAGCCTCTGGATAAGCACGAGGCAGATCGTGAGGCAGATTTTTTCCTTAAAGTTAAGCAAGTGATTGTTTCCCTGAACAAGACAGGCCTTACCTACCACTCTAAAAGCACAGGTCGATGCAGGAGCTTTTAGACTGTATACTTAGACTTCCAAGTACACCCCTAACAGTGTTGAGTGCTGGTTTTCTGAAGTGTGTAGCATCCAGCAACACTGCATCCTCCATGCATTTACTTGCTTACTGTACTATTTTTCTTCTCTTTTGGCCAGTGAGGAAGGTTCTGACTGTTTATTGCCATACATTCAGAAAGCTCCTACCTCAATGTGGAGCCATTCCCCTGCTGACAAGCTTAAAAGCTGTTCTCCTGTAAATACTGGTTCCATATCTACACAATAAACAAAACAAACAAGCAAACAAAAACCTCCAAAACCAAGCAAAACAAAAAAAAAGCAAAAACCACCAAAACCACAGACAAACAACAACAACAAAATATTAACTTATTTATTTTCATTATTTTTTCAACTGCTTTTGTTTCTGATAGCAAAAGTTATTTTCACTGAAGTTAAGATCTGCTATTCTTTAATCCCCAGGAAAATGATTACTATAATTTAAGAAAATTATATTCTTCCTAATTAAGCTGTTTTCAGACAATTAAATTGCTTCCTGATTTTCATAATTGTCTCTTTGCTAAGATCTACCTCTTTCCTGATTAGCAAGGTGGAAAAACCCCTTTGCTTTTACTCTGTGCAATATTTAGCAGTTAAGAAAGATGTTTCAGCAAATATAATATGTCAGACTCGTCTTCCATGTGACCTACCCTATACATGCTGCTCTGGCTTCACAAAGATCAAATAGCAAAGGCACTCAGAAGGGTGACCAGAAAAGTAGGAGGAAACCTGTTTTGGATAGTCCTTTCATCTAGCAAGCATCCTGACAGGCTAGGATGAATATCTCCATCACCCACAGCTTTCATGAGGTAAAGACTGGCTTCCCAACCAGCCCCAGTTAGTCAGCTGTGGATGTGCTGTCCTGACTGCCCCTCTCTGCAGTGCTGCAGAGGAGCAGATCAACAGGACATGTTTAAAAAATTATAGTACCATGGCACAGCCTCACAGTTACAGAGCACACAGAAATCCCATTGGCCTGGTTGTGCCCCCTTCCAGGATCTCACACACTCCCAGTCCCTTGGTGGGGGGGAAAGTTGAGAGACATCACTGATGCTATGCCAGCCCTGCCCAGCAGTAGCCAAAACACTGGTGAGTTATCCACACCTTTCGACAAAGCACAGCACTGGGAGGGCTGCTGTGGGAAACATTAACTCCAGCTCAGCCAGACCCAGCACAGTTAGAGACGTTCATGTGAGTCTTAGGTATCTTACAGTCTTCTTCATTTTACATTTCTGACCAAAAGAAAGCAGTCCTGAAAGCAAATGGTTTTGCCTTCCTGATGTGAGCAGCTGCTTTGTTGTAATGTCAAAGGTCATTATTGCTATTATTAACTCTCTTTTGTCTTTCAAAATGTTCCATGAGAACTGGTTTTATATGAGCTTCATTTCTCTGCTAATAATTTTTTGAGAGGAAAAGTAATGGTGGTCAAAGGGAGCTTCTGGCACAGCCAGCATTGAAAGAAACACAGATGACAGAGCCATAGTTAGGGAGAAGTAGTCTGCGAGACTAAGGGGCGTGAAAATGAAGGGAAGATTGAGCCACTTTTAGTCCATAGGGGTTTATTTTGGAGAGTACAAACCTCTGCTTCCAACCTCATTTTGGTTGTCCTCAGGAATGCTGACACTCATTTTCTTGAACTTTCTGCCTTTTTCACCTTGTGCTTTAGCAGCCTGTCTCAAAGGGTGCTAATGAAGTGAAAATAAGTTTTGCCTGTGGAAAAGAATCCTGCAGAATATACCATGTGTGGGAAGCGATCCTTCCCAACACCTGCATGTCCCCTCCAAACCAAGGGCTGAGCTAGCTGGAGTATGTTATGAGTGATACACAGATGATCAGTAAGCTCTTTGCTTGGCATCCCTTTTTCATTATGCTGCCATTTTAGAGAAATGTTTTTATAGCCTCTGCTTGATTTTTCATCAGATCCCTTCCTCCCTGTGATTCCTCCCTTCCTGCTTCCTACAGAATGTGGCCAGCTGGTTACTGCTAAATTTAAACAAAGATGTGCTACTTGTAACTCTCTTTGCTTCATGCACACAATATTACTAGCCTAACTCATCTAGCAAGAAGTACTTCTATTTTGATGTGCACAGAAACTGTAAGCCCAGATGAAGGTCAATGAAGGCTGTTGCATAGATAGATCATGCTGACAGGGAGTGCTCTAACTGGTTGTTTTTTTGTTTTTTTTCCAGCAAAGTGCTAATTCAGTGGAATTGGAAAATTTGAGGGGTACATGTGAATACTGTTAATTATGTGGGAACTTGATGGGAACGCAAAATTGGGTGTACAAGGGAAGTCCACAGAGGAGCTCCCAGAGCAGCAGCAAAGCATGGCCCAGGTCTCCATCAGCGCTGTAATTCCGCCATGCTGATGCACAATAAAACACCCAGCATCTCCTGTGAAATAGAAATCCTCCTTTCTTGCCAGCTCTAATTACAACAGCATTCCACGTTTAAGCAACCCATAAAATAGGGCATCAACAAAGAAGTGACTCCTTGCATCTCTGAGATTCATGCGGCATCCAAGAGATCAAACATCAAGGAGAAAACAGCAGGTAGTTTAGCTCCCAAGATCTCTCCCCTGCTGTTGTTATCATTGACAATGAAGGCAGTGTTGTAAGTGCAGAGTGCAATGGACAATTCATGCACTTACCGTATCTTACGCTCTAGCTACAGGCGCGTGATTTTCTGAAGAAATGATGACAGGATCAAACATATTCTGGCAGATACTCACAAAATCAGAGCCCCTTTCACTCAGTAAATGACCGTAAAAATGCTTTGAAGATGACAATAAAAAGTTATTTAATCATGTTCAAAACAGAAGCACCTGCCAAGTCAATATGTCGGTTTTTTTACATGATTGGCTGATACAGTGACAATAGTGAAAAATGCAAAGTGAGGCTGTTAGGAGCAGCTACTGGCCTGATTCCATCGTAGGCATAGCCTGATGGTGGAGAGAGAGAGCAAGGAAAGAGGAAAGCAAAAGCAAGACACTCACACATCCATTTCCTCAGCCTCCTGATTTTTCAACTCTTTTCCCAGCTGCTACAAGGTGCCCTTGGAAACCTAGTTTGAAGATGTCCTTAGCAGTCTGCATTTTCTGTGAAGTCAGTGCTAGAGGGAGAAAGGACAGTGACCAAAAGGAGGCCTAAGATGGTGCGGGTGATTTTCATGCAGCCATAGCACAGGGGAAAAGGTGCAGGGGAGAAGGGTGAGGGTCTGGCCTTCTGCTGTCATAACTGCCATAGGATATCTGCACACTGGCAGGTGGGTGCTGCTAGAAATAGAGACACAGAGTGTTACCTGCAGCTGGACACAGATTTTTTCAAGCAGCCTGGGAGAGCCCTCACCTGCCATCAGCACTGTGGGCTGTGGGGCCACGCCATGCAGCAAACAAGAGCCTGTATATTGTTGCACAGCCTCACCACTACCCTTGCAGCTGCATCTACCCCAAATTCAACAACTCTTCTAGGCAAGCCATTTACCTGGTGCAAACCCCTCTTTTTGATACCGATTGATTGGGTTCTTTCATGATTATCTGAAAGCAAAGTAGCCCAAGAGTGGTGATAATTTGCATTCTGGTACCTGAAGCCCACCAGGTAGCAAATATAAATGTTCATACTTAAAGATCAAAAGGGTCAGTTCTGACCAAGCACTGTCATCTCTAATACACTATGAGCCCTGTTTTCCCTGGAATTCATTCTCAGCACAAGGCAAATATCTATGACTAAATGAAAACATTTTTTTTCAAATATCCCATTAAGTTTTTTTCGCAATCAGGGATTTTGTCACCAAACCCTGGTAAAAAGGCCTTATTATTTTACTAGTTAGGAGTTAAGAAAAATTTCAGAGTAGGTTTTGTCAAACTATTGGACCTCATTAAACTTTGTCAGCTGAACAGACAGTCCTTTTCTTTTATGCCCAAGATTATGTTTGCTGTGTGGGTGCTTTCACTTCACTGGTCTCCTTGGTAAGCTAGAATAGACAGGATACCTACCCCAACCTTCACCCCACAGGATGATGGCCAAGCATCCTTGCAGGATGCAGAGCAGGAACCTTTCCTGCAGTTCGGTTCTTTCACAATGGCTCCTGAGTGCTTCAACATCTTTTAAAAATGTAAACACCAGAACAGTATTCCTGCAGTGTCTTGAAATTTCAGGGCACTCAAAACTCAACTCTTTGTTGCCCAAAGAATATTTAAACTATACTACTCAAAGCCAAAAACAAAAATAAAGTTCAAGTTTCTTTGAAGCATAGATGAAGTTATTTTTCAGTAGCCAAATTTGAATACAAAAATGTGGCAGTATTCACACATGTACACATTGGTACTGTGAAAACTGAGTCTGAAGGTTGCACAGGAGTAAATTATTTCCTCAAGATCATTTTATTAGACATGAGCAAAGAAAATAGAGTGCTAAGTTACTGGTTTAAAATGAAAATATATAGGGAGGGAAGAATATTAACACCATCTCAGCTACGGTTAGAAGGCAGATAAACCATGCACAGAGGAAATGCTTGTGGTGATAAAGGCAGAATTTCAATATTAAAGACCCCAAGAGTAGCATCCTGAGGCCAGCGTAGCAGAAGTAAAGGGAAAGGAGAAGTAAAGGGAAAATCTGAGTAAAAACAGTCGCATCCACCTTTTAATACAAATAACACAGAAGAATATCTGATAACATGACACTCTCTGAAAGCACTAGAGAAATGGAAGAGATCATGAGGACCTCCCAAATGGTGTCCAGAAAGCAGCAGAAGAGGAGTTTTCTGAAATATGAAGGCACACATGAATGCACACAAACAACAAAAGGCTTTTTTTCTCTCCAGATCGCTATTCTATTATATTTTTAAGTGGCTCTATTTACAATTTAGTAAAATCATGATTAGTGTTGAATATGATAAAGCCATTACCTTAGTACCAAAAACCTCACCTACTCAAACAGGAGGTGAGGAAAACTGCATTCCCAGTGTAAAAAGTCAGATGCTTTCTGCCAACAAATATTGCAAAGTCAGACACTGTGGAATGTCAGTAAACCATTTTTGTCCACGCTGTGAACTAATGAGCAGGGCTGTCCTGCATGAGAGATGCCTCTGACTATTCAAAAGCAGCATGGGCTGTTCCATGAAAATACATCCTGTGCATCAAAAGTGGTGAGGAGACTGATTCTTTTCACTGTTGTTACTGGTTTTTCCTATATATTTTTCTGTGTCACTCTGCTTTTGTTTTGTTTTGTTTTATTTTTTCTCTTTTTAAGTATTATTCATCTAGAATTGAATTCTCTTATATTCGGAAGAGGATATCTTGCTCTGAAGTTTAGGAATTAGATTGAGCAAAGGCCTGTGAAGAAGTAAATGATTAGGTCTCCTTTTATTCAGGAAGGCAGCCTGAAACCAGTGGATGTCAGAAATGTACTTTTCTCCATATTGGTCCTGAATATTAAAAAAAGTTATAGCTGTGTTCTGGAGAGATTTTTGTTTTTTCCAGAACACTTTATGACCTCTTTTAAATAGAAAAGCACTGGAGAAAACAGGATGAAAACTGGCACAACTGACAACATCCTTGGTCCAGAGAACTGATTCCATTCATCATTTAGAAGACAATCATGAGCATGAATATGATAAAAAGCAACCTGGTCGCACAGGTCAGTAATCTGTGCTTAGTGGCAGACAGAGATCTCTTTAACCTTGTTTTATCCAGTAGACGTGTGATTTTTTGGATGATTTGAATAATGTTACTGATATGAGCTCCTCTGCTCCTGGATGTTACTTGAACTCTATGTTTGAGGAGCTTAAAGCAACTTTTCTGCTATGGGTAACTCTACATTCATTGCTTCCTTTCCCACAGGAAGTTTGCTTTATGCTGAGTGCCATGGTTTAACTCCAGCCAGCAACTAAGCACCACACAGCCAGTAGTTCATTCTACCACTGAGGGGATGGGGGAGAGAATTGAAAGGAAAAAGTGAGAAAATTCATGGGTTGAGATAAAGGCAGTTTAAATAGGGAAAACAAAAGTCACACAAACAAAGCAAAACAATTCACTTCTCATGGGCAGGCAAGTGCTCAACAGACCTCCATCAATACAGCACTGTAGGGAAGACAAATCCCAGAGCCCTCAACAGCCCCTCTTCCTCCTTCTTTCTCCAGCATTATATGCTGAGCATGATGCCATATGACATGGGTTATGCCTTTGATCAGTAGGAGTCACCTGTCCCAGATGTGTCTCTCCCACATTCTTGTGCACCCACACCCTTTTTGCTGGTGGGACAGTATGAAAAACAGAAAATATCATAATGCAGTACAAGCACTGCTCTGCAATAACAAAAAGAAGTCTGCATTATCAACACCATTTTCAGCACAAATTCAAAGCAGTCCTATACTAGTTACTGTAAGGAAATTAATTGTATCCCAGCCCAAACCAGCACAGTGAGTCAGAATTTTTTTGGAAATTATATGAGGTGACTGGGGTCCTTCTGCCATTGCTGATAATGGTGGCACTTTAATTTTTGTCTATTTTTTTTTTTAATGTCTAGTTAAATGGAGTGGGGTCTTTGTTTCACAATTCTTTGTTCATGGTAGGAATTCCAGAAAGAGTTTATTACCTGATGGCCAATATGTAAGGGGGTATCAGGGACTCAAGTCCAGTAAGACACTATCTTCAACAATGAACTGCAACACGTGAAGGTCACTGAGCACAGGGAGAGCCAGATCTGGGCTTCTCCACTAATAGAGTTGGACACCCTCCATTTCTGAAAGCAAAGTGAGCTCTCTGTGATCCTAGAGCATCAGCTGGGCTCTCAGCAAGGGTGGAAGGCCTGTTCTTACCAAACACTAAGTGGTATTAGGGGTTGAAATTCCAGAAGTTTCAACAGACTTTAGCTAACAACACAGTCCAGGTGGGTCATTAACCAAGACATACATACTGCAAGGCTACCAGGAGCTGTTCCTAAGTCAGTCACAAGAGAATTTGCAGCATGGCAGAGTTCTGCTTCAGGGGTGATGTTTTTCATCCACTGTAATTTTTAAAATGCATGGTGTGTGTATATACAAAGACAAATGATGGATGTGCATTGGCAGGGGAACACTCAAATTGTTCGTGAAGTATCACAAAGAGGCTTGCTCATATGCTCTTTCAAAATTATTGTCCAAAAAATAGAGGCAATCTAGCGACCTCTTTTAATGTCTTAGTTCTGAGTTAACAAACATGTGCCCTGGAGCACCCACTGAAACAGGGCTGGGCCTTTGCAAAGTCAATAGTTTATTTACTAACTAAGAATGAAGTGCCCAGGAATATGTTTGTAGATGTTAGCAATGCTTTTCATTAGCTGAAGATGGCATTAGATCTTGATATGGTTATTCATTAGTTTCAGTGAAATGTATGGGCTTGTTTGCAGGGTGAAAGTAACCGTGAGACCTGGCGGGGAAAAAAAGAAAGAGAAAAGGCAGAAAAAATAGTATTTTCAGTCCCACCCTATTATCTTCACAAGACTTTTTCTTTACTGTAAATCTTCATAGACTATTGAATTGTTTATATATATAATTGTTTAATACATTTATTCTTTCTGCTTGGATGTATTAAAATGAGGGGGCTGCTTTTCTCCATGCTTAAACATGGCTCTGCCATCTTCCCTGCACCCCTGTTGAGATGACCTCACTCACTCTGCAAGAGCCCTTCTTCCCAGGAATTGCACTTTTCCCATTCCCTGGACTTGGTAAAAGGCAACACTCACAAATTACACATTTTTTTTGTGAAGAAAACCACGTCAGGTGACATTGCAGCCAGTGATCAGAGAAAATCACTGCAACTTGGGATTGGGAAGGGACATCCCCTGTCATTACCTGGATGTACAGTAGCTCATAAAAGCAGTAATTTAAGGAAGCCCTCCTATTTTACAGAGCCTTCCTATGGCTGTGTGTGGGCTCCTGGACAGCAGCAGCTCAGATGAGTGAGGATCCAGGGAAGGACCCTTCCAGGTGAGATGCTGCAAAGACTCGGCAAGCTGATGGAGGGTAGATTTGTCCTGAGGAGGAGCAGTCTTGTCGTGTTGCCTTTGTTTCCATTTCTAACGACGGCATGACACTATTCCTGCAGATGATTCTGCTGCATAGCTGGGTCACAAAGGGTTAAAATGGAGGGCAGCATCTGTACTTTTAAAACTACATGCGACAAAGTCCACTGCTTGAAGTCTGGCTCCTTTTTCCCCCTCCGCCCTATCCCCAGCTTCCAGTAATCATTTATTATAGAGGGGTTTTATGATACAAATTTGATAATCTCCCATACACATTGGCACTGTTCTAATTGGAGTTGTAAGCCCATAAAATTCAAGCCCTTTGTTTTCATGAAGGCCACAAGGTTTTAAAAGATGCTATTGTACCGCCTAAAACCCATAAAATTGTCACTAGGGACTGATTAAACAGTCCTGAATTGAAACAGTGCGGATTTTGTCTAGGTCCTTTTCATGCACAACAATGCTCTTTTCAACCTCCAAGACAAAAGGAGGTTTAAGGAGCGATTCTCTGGGAGATTCTTCTAAGATAACCCCATCCATATGGGAGACAAGGTGGCCAGCAGCTGAGACCAAAAAAAAAAAAAAAAAAAGAAGATTTCGGACGGCAGGAAGAAAAATAAAGGGAAAGGGGCCGGGGAAAGACAACAACAACAAAAAATCAAAACCCACCAACCAACCAACCAACCAACCAACCAATAAAACCTAAAACCAAACCCAGGTGACACAGAAGCTGTGTTTCCCCAGGTCGTTACCGCACAGCTCAGAGGCCTGATCTGCTCTGCGCCTCTGTCTTGGCACACGGCTCCTGTCCAAGCAGCGAAGGAGATGTAGGAGGGAGGGCTGGCATCCATCCCTTCCTTCTGCCCAGCCTGTCCTGCACTGCAGCTCTGTCTGATTCTCCCACACCGAGGGCAGAGGCGACACCAAGCCGCCCAGGTGGAGGGTGCAAAGCCCTGGGTAAGGTAGGGCTGGGAGGAGATTGGGGCCGTTCTGGTGGGCGAGGCGGCCAAAATCACCCACGGAAACCGGTGTGTGCTTTTGGTCTCCTCCTCATCCGCAACGGCAACACCTCCCGGCTTTGCTCTCCGTGGGCTCCCTGGGATGTGTAGGCAGCACACCACATCCTAGGGGCATACCTCGTCCAAAATTATCCCCTGCCAGGGAATAATAATAATAATAATAATAAACCCCACCATATAATAAAATCCCCACCCAAATATCTTCTGCGGATCCCTTTCCTACGACACCTTTTCCTCGGAGGCCACATTGTCTGCATCAGTCCCCGTGGGGTTTTTGCCCCAGATATTCCCTCTGCATTCGTGGTCCACAGTTGCCGTTGTAGGGATGGAAGCAGCCGATATAATCCATATTTCAGGGACCTGGCTTTAGCTTTGTGGAGGGTTTTAGAGCTCTTCCCCCCGCTGGTAGTTGGCAAATATATATATATTATAATTTTCACCCCAAAGTAATAAAATCGATAGATTATCAAATAGTTTGAAAATATAATTTTCTTGGCAATCCTTCCCCAGTCGAAATTTTGAATGGTTTCAGGCTAACGGAAAGATTGGCTTAATTGTGGGTTGTGCCTTAGTGGCTCTATGGAGTACATGGCCGCTTAAAACGCGAAGTCGTGGGGAGCGGGACTCTCCAGAGCGGGAGACTCCGGGCTCACGCTTCCCGTAGGAATTATCACGGCGTTTACAGTGAGATGCTCGCAGCAAAATTTATTTGCCGTTTACGGACTCATGTGGATAAAATTAGCGAACTCGCAAGTCAAATTAAGACTGGAGCTATCGAGACAGCTATTTAAGACTTTATAGCACAGGGCCAATCCTACGGAACAGTCCCAACCGTCAAAACGACACTTCTCCGCAGGGAAAAATTTATTTGCCAAAAATCATTTTATTAGTCACCGGAAGAGTCAGCTATTTTAAAATACACTAAGTCGCTAGGAGGATCATTAAATTTTAACAAGGAACCTCTCGAACAGGAGGAGGAGGAGCGGAGGTTTTACAAAATTCGCGCCTCACGCGGCATCCTCGCCCTCGGGTGAGGCCGGCGGAGGGGAGCGTGGCCCCGGCCAGCTCCGTCCCGTCCTGCCGCCGCCCCGGAGCCGCGCCCCGGCGCCTTC
>VWZN01014168.1:0-10285 GCA_013396955.1 Regulus satrapa
ATTTTTTTATCCCATAGACATATTGATAGTTATACACATATCTATTATTGCATAGTGTAAGTATATATTTATTAAATATAAATGCATATGCATATTTATATGTAACTCTCTGTATGTTGCATGAATGCATATGCCCTAAATATCTAGGAGCTTCCTGCCACTTTCCTATGAGTTTTGGAAAATACCCCCACCTATCTTCCACTTCTTTGAAGAAAGGAGTTATGGAAACACAGGACAGGTTTAGGTCCCCCTGAAGTTCTATGTTTGAGAGAATAAACATGTCAACAGACTTAAGAGATCTGAAGTTTGATGTCTACACTACAACTTCTTCATTTCTTCATAAGTGTTATTATGAATAATATTTTCTAGTGATTCTTACTCTAGCCAAGTAATTCTCTCTCCTACTAGTATGGTAATGTTGAAAACATAGGTGTATTATCAGCACTGTTTTAGTCACAGATACAAAACTCATCACTGTACACACTGACTCCATTCAAGCCAGGTCCAGTGCAGATTTGGAAGTTTTGCCACTGCATAGCTAATATTTGTATAGCTACAATCTAAATATTCAAAAAGGTAACTTAGTAGTGAAAAGTTTATCCTTGTATCTTAGCTTCTGTCCATGTGGGACTCATTCTGAAGGTTCCATGAAATCAGATCGCCTGTAACTTATTAATCTATTCATCCATGAAGTTGTATTAATTACCATTAATAAATTAATCAGTTTAGAGAAATTTGTTTAATCTTCTAATACATTGGAACTTCCAGCTGATTTTTCAGTCCTTCTCAGAATACACTAGTAATCAGAAACCATGTGTAGTGTGATTGGTAGATAATAAAGGTGACAGAACAAAGGTCACTTACATACTTACGTAGATTGTGAAAATAGAGAAATGTCCTGACCTTAAAAACCAACTTCATCTATGCCATCTCACTATTTCTTAAAGTTGTTACTCCAAAACCAGACAACTTTTCTGAAGCATGCTGTGCAGCTAATAAAACAATTTTATAGAACTTTCCCACTTTATGGTTTTGATCCCAACCTTTGCTGATGAAAGTGTTTTCTTTCCCTAGACTACAAACACACACACAAAAATCTCCAAAAACAGAGCAGCAAAAATCCCTTTTGCTAGTAGAATCTCTATACATAAACCAGAACATGCGCATGGTTTAAGGCTGTGCTAGATTTTCATTTAAGCTTATCTGTTCAGGAGAGAAACACATCATTCATTATCTCTTGTAAGAAAAAGCCTAAAGGTATTATGCACTTCCACATAATATGCAAAAGCTCTTGGAATCAAAGGAATGAATTCTTTAACACTATATAACTTTCTTGTTTTTTCTTATTTTATAGAACAAGAAAAAGTTGTGACCTTGAAATTCCCACTTTCAAAAGCATCTATAAATTCTATGTAAAATTTACATTAAATCCTGTAAAACTGCATTCTTTGTTCATGTCATACAGTATTCTAAAGGTGTTTGTGTACAGAATTTCCCCAATATAACCTGCAGTCAACTTAAAATATCATTCTCCCTCAGCCATTTACTGATTTATCTTTGGAGTTACCTGGTTTCCTCCCACAAGAAAGACAAGAACTTTCTGGAGGAAACCTTACAAAGACACACAAAGATGAGAGATTGGAGCATTTGTCATATGAGGAAGGGCTAAGAGACCTGTCACACTTTAGCCTGGAAAAAGAGGAGGCTCAAAGAGGGTCTTACAAGTGGATATAAATATTTTTGAAAGAATGAAGATGAGACAGACAGACTCTTCTTGGTAGTGTGCAGTAGCAGGACAAGAGTCAATGGGCACAAACTGAAATATTGGAAAATGCATTTAAACGTGAGACAACAGTTATGCTTTGAGAGTGGTGGGAATCAGGCATGCGCTTTCCAGAGAAATGGTAGGGATATTGGGAGATAGTCAAAACCCAACTGAACACAGAATTGAGCAATCTGCTCAAGTTGCCCCTACTTGAGCAGGGAAGCTGGTCCAGATCACCTCAATCATTCTCTAATTCTACTGGTTTTTTTCACTTCTTCCTCCAGTGCTTTTCCTTTCCTCCTCCAATACCTGAATTTACCCCAACCTTTGATTGTCTTCAGACTGAAGCTAAAACCCACAAAAAAACCAAAAAAAACAACAAAAAAACCCCAACCCCCCCCCACCCCAAAAAAAAAAACCTCCCAGCAAACAAAACACTGCTACTGGGGACTTGTGATTCATAATCACTTTTTAAAAACCACTTTGACATGAATTTAAGAAAATTTTTTTCAAGTTACTTTTTATAATAAATTGAACCATGTCTTATTATTAGGCTCAGAAATGAAGCAGCCTAGAATGAAAGTCTGAAAGGACTTAATGGCAGAGGTTGCTGCTTATAAAACAATACAAGTAACCTTTCTTTCTTCCTCACTCTCTCTGGACATTCCTGAAGCTGATAAATTATAATCTTTTAAGCCAGTGTCACCGTTGATCTGAGAACATACTACCTCTCAGAAAAATTAATTTTTCAGCAGCCCAAATGTTCCAAATCTGCAATTACTTCATCCCAGTTCTTGTTCACACACTAGAGACACAGCAAGAGCTACCACCACTTTAATGGGAGAAATGCATCTTCCAATGAACTGTGTAGGAGGCATTGTTTAAAAGTGAAAAATTCCATTACTTTCTCTTTGACATACTGCTTAAAGATGTTGCAGCATAGCAAATGTCCTTTTGCCATCACACAGAGAAATAACAGTTTGCATTTATCTCGTGCCTCTTCTGTAGAACCTGAAGGTACTGGCAACTGGGAAATCCATAGAAATGAACCTGTGAAAATTAAATGAACACTTAATTTTCAGGAACACCACTGGGCACAGCTTTTAAACCTGTTCTAGTTAATAAATTTAAGTTACATATTCTAAATTTTCCAGATATTTGGGTTTGTTTGTTTGTTGGGTTTTTTTTAATGGTCATTTTAGAATAATTCTGTTATGTCTCGTAGTTAGAGATGAAAATAGATGCTGGGTAGCAAAAACCTGTTTAAGAACATGCATTTTAAATAAGTATTAGATAAAATATGTGTATTTTTATTATTGATGGTAATCAGAACTCAGTTTAATTTGCCAGGCTGTGTGGCAGATCATTCATTCCATCCCCCTCCACATCAATTCCTCTACCAATCTAAGTCAAGAAACCCAGAAGATTTCTTAATCAACAGGTTGAGATGCTCATACAGTTTTTCCTGAGAAAGCAGCAGTATTACCAATTAGTGGTGACAGGTATTTTGAAAACACACTCACATTGAGTAGCATTTGCTCTGACTGAATCTTTCCTAGTAGTGTCGTAGGAAAAGAAATCTCATCCTGCTGGTATAGTATGCTATTATTCAGTGCAAATTCTCGTAGATTATGTACAAAGACTAAATACAGAACTTTACTTCAGAAAAGCATAAGCATATTGACAAAGTAAAGGATAGTTTTTAGTTATTTTATTTCTTAATCCCAGCTACAGTGATAGTACTATCCTCAAATCTTTGGATCTAAGCAACTATATTGTTTTAGGGCTCCCAGCCTGTAGTGTAGAAATGTAGTTTGTGTTTCATTCAATGGGATTAAGCATATTTATATGTTGATTCTGCTAAAGAACCTGTAGAGAGATACATTATTGATTATAGCCCCTGCTCCTCCATCTCTCTGCTGACTTCAACCAAATCAAAGAATCTGTGAACTAATTACTGATCTGGGCATAAAACTGAAAGTCACAAGTTTTATTGAATGCAGGGAAGGAAGAAGGGAGTTTTCCTCTTAATACTTTAGCATGTGCCTGAATAAGCTGAACAAATATACATTTTTTGCATGAAATTTCAAGATGTTTCTAGATTGGAAACCTGAGTAACATAAGAGTAGTATAATCATTGCTCAGTTCCAGTAATATAATGTACAAACTAGTGACAGAAATATGTCTGAATTTCTTTATAGAAAATTTATGCGTAAAACATGCTTGACATCACAAATTTATTTCAATTTCTCTATTTCTCTATACCTACTTTGGTAAGTAGTAATACAGTACAAAACAAAATTAGAATAAAGTTAGTCTAGCAGCACCTTTAACTTAGTTACTATAACAACTGCTCTCATGATCTATTAGAAATTAAGAAATTAAATGTGCAATTATTTAATTTTTTTAAAGCTGAACTAAAAAATCCATAATGAATTATAAAATCATAGAATTTTTTGAGTTCTAAAGAACTTTACATATCATCTAATCCCAACCTCACTGCCATGGGCAGAAACACCTTCCACTAGACCTCAACAACCTGGGGTTGCTCAAAGCCTTGCCTTGAACACTTCCAGGAATGAGTTGTTCACAGCTTCTCAGGGCTGTGAATCTGACCAGTGCCTCACATCCTCACAGTAAAGAATTTGTTTCTTATATAAATATAAATATCCCCTCTGAGTTTCAAATAAGTATCCCTTATCCTGTCTCTACAGACCTCAGTAAAATGACACCCCATATTTTTTATAAGCCCCGTTTAATATATATATGGGACAACAATAACCACTCCCCAGAGCCTTCCATGGAGTATTTCAGCCTGTCTTTGAAGGAGAGGTGCTCCAGCATCTGTTTTCATGACCCTCCTCTGGACCAGCTCTAACAGATCCATGCCTTTCTTGTACTCAGAACTGGACTGCAGAAGTGAGTGCAGTACTCCAGGAGAACTACCTCCCAAAACTGCTTTTGATGCTTCATTTTATGCAGTTCAAGATACAGTTGGCTTTCTAGGCTGCCAGGGTGCACTTCTGGCTCGTGTACAATTTTTCATCCCCAAGTCCCCTGCAGGGCTTCTCTCAATCCCTTCCTTCCACAGATTCTGTTCATACTGATGATTGCCCTAACCACATTGTTGAAGTGCAGGAGGTTGCCAGGCACTCACTCAAGTCTGTCAGGCTGGCATCCCACCCCTCTAGCACATCAGTTGTGTTTTCAACTTGGTGTAATCTGCAAATTTTCTGAGTTCGCACTCAGTCACATTGTTTATGTTGATGCCTTAAGTTTTAGCTTTCGTATTTTCCAGATTACGTACTGCGTTAGTATATAACTCTCAACTTCATATAAAATGTTAGCAAGTTTTCTTCTCAGTTTAGTTAGACAAAACAATCCTTTTCCAGCCTGAAAACCAATGACATCATTGCAGCTTCAGGCCCAAAACATATAAACAGAGAATTGAGGAGAGCAATCAGAGAGGATGGGACATCACAACCTGAAGCTGCAATTGAACAATTAATCCCAATATTAAAGGGACCAAAAATTATAGAAGTGTTAAATTCATGACTTCAAGTCTATCTGGGGCCCATCTTGGGTAGAGCCATGGCAGAGCTCTTGTACTCCCCAAGACGTATCCTTTGAAGGCCTTTTAAATAAATACCAACTTTATTCCTTTAACGCTGTCTAGCCTCTCTTCTAGGTAGTCTCTCAAGGCATCAATGTTATTAAGTGAACTTTTGACCCGTATAATGCATGTTTGGTGAACTGGAAGTAACTTCTCAGAAAAAGGATCAATTAGGGCTGCCAAGTAGAAAAACTGCACCTTTTTTGGCATAGTTGAAAGATTCATGTCAGCCTAAATTTTCAGTAAGAGAAAAGGGTTAAATCTTGTACTCCACAAATGATTTTGTGTTTGTGACAAAAAGCCTAAAGAAGAAAAGTAAGGGAAATAATTACATCTGAAAATTACATGGCAAATTGATTTTTTTTCCTCCCTAATATATCTATAAAGATAAATTTTAGTAGTAAAGGGCAATTATGCTCACTGAATTTACCTGTTACGCTATCCAAATACAAATTTAAATTTTTCTCTTGAATAAAAAATATTATTATATTTTTAAGAAGATTTTCATTAGGTATTTAGGCTAATGACTAAAGAAAAGTTGCCCTAAGCATTTCAAAATTACTTGCAGTAAAATATGCTTATTTCAACTTTGCATTGTCAGACTTAAAGAGGCTTTGGTGTAGCACATGACCTAAAACTGAAGCAGCTTGAGAAGCATTCAATTATTATTGTACTTTTCTCTTGTTAAATTCAATGCTTTTTAAACAAGACAACTAATTTCAACAACAACAATAATCAAGGTGTTCCTTGATTATGTTCTCCCAAAGCCTTTAAAATGTCCTCATACCATGTAAAAATAAAGCTTGTGTCAGAACTCTTATGGAATTTTTTCCTGTATATATGACCAGCTTTCCCTAGGATGAAACCAAAAAGCATCCGGTTAGTTCTGTGCCTTTTCAAGACCTGTTAGGTTTCTATTTCTCCATCCAGTGACATTTTGGTTGGACAGCATAATTTCCAGTCAAATTCGGGTATAAAAACTGGTTCTCCACATCCATCCAAATAGACTCATTATGTACAGTAAAAAAAGGATTACATCACATTTGCTAGGTCCCTAAAATCTCCAATTAATATTAAATAGACTTTCATGAATATTAAAATAAACTTTAAAGGTTTGGTTTTTTTTTTAATTCACTGAAATGAATATAAGCAACTTCCTCCAGCAGCATGGGAGTACATTAGAAGATATAATTCTATACCTTGAGCAATTCATTTGAGGTTTCTAACAAGTTGTTACACTTAATCTGGCATGTTTATTCAGACTAAAATACTCTGAACTGTTTTGTTATGTATCTCTATGTTACAGCAAATGGGGTCTGGTAAGAATTTCACAAGTCGCCAGTTTACAAAAAACATTAAGGACTACAGATGACCTATAGATAGACGGCCAGTACAAGACTTAGAATTAACTGAGATCCTCAGATTCAAAAGTGCTTCCTGATAATCCCTTGCCAAGTGGCGTGTAAACCTAGAAACATTTGGATGTTTGCTCTTTATTGACCCACTTCCTGTGGGTTGTGATGTGCACATTGGTGCAAAATCAAAGACAAAACTTTCCTAATGATCAAAGTGGGGAAGTTCTCATGCTCTTGCATGGAAGTGAGGTATTAAACTGAGCAGTGAGATTGAATTATACAGAATTGACTGTTTAAGCTAAAATGGGAGACATGACCAAGAAACGCCAAAAAATTGGGCGTTCCAAAAATGTAAGTGTCCACCTAGAAACATGTCTCTAATTCGAATGAATGATTCATGTTTGTCTTTGGAAAGGCCCAAGAATAAAACAAAGCAGTGATGCAGAGAAAACACCATTAGAGAAGATCAAAATCTGCACTGAGAGTGTCAGGATTGCTAGACCTCCCTAGGGCCCAGAGAGCACAGCTCCATGAGGAACCTGCTGAATCAAATCACTACCAGAGTACAAAAGAAAACTGTCCCTGGAGAGATGTATGTGCTTGTGTGTACATATATTTAGGTAGAAAAGCATGCATATAATGAATGGTTGTATTTGTAATGTAAACAATCTTTTCAGGTTTTTTTATTTTAATTCTAATATACCTCTGCAGGCTGGAGAGATATTCAGAGAAACAATTTCTCTTTTATTTGCCTATTGTTATACAGAAGTGTATAAATTCCTAGGAACAATAGGAAAAGTGAAAATCTCTTTTCCATCTGAGTATCTCAACAAACTTATATTTCAGTCTTTATTAGTGAGTTTTGAATTTTTTATGAAGTATGAACTGAGTAAAAGTCCCTTGAAAAACAGGAGCTTGAAAACAAAAATTGCATGTTAAAATCCTTCAGAATAGAGATAGCCATGTCATTTAATTTATCTCATTAATCTGACAGCAACACTTTTATTCTACTGTAGCTATCTGAAACTGTTCTTTATAGCTAGAACAGGTGAAAAATTTTCAGTGATCCATAATTACATTTCCCAGTGGCTAGCTGTAGGCATCTTTCTCTGTAGTGTTGGGTTCAGATGCTTTTCTGAAATAAAAATGACTCGCAGGTAAGTTTAAGACATGAGGAAAGCTGCTGTACTCCCAGCTAGTCTTTAAACCACCCTTCCTTCTCCATAAACCTGTTGTCATTACAGCAGCAACTTATGAGCCATATCCACACTTTCTGATAAACCGAGCCTGTAGCTAAATTGCCACTATTCCCTATCTCTGCTAAGGTATTCTAAAAATCTCTTACATATCCTTTTAATAGTCATGGAAGTAAAGCAAAATTGAAAGCAGTGAATATTATGCAGTTTAGTTACCTAGTCAACTTCTAATAGAGGCAAACTAAAGAAAGACTGGATTGATAGATCAGAATAATGCTACCTTCTTCTGCTGTCTGAATTGCATTTTTACTCTCAAAGTATCACATTCTTAATGCACTTTTCAGACACTAAGTTCACCCAGACTATATTTCTGATCTCTGCGTTATGCAAGAAGCATTCAAGTCGAACAATGTCTGTACATATCTTCCTATATATATAAATATTATTATTAAGGCATCTAACCAAAATTCTTGCAGTATCAAAACAGAGAAAAAAATAATTTAAAAAATAAACTGTCAAAAGCTATAATGACTTCAAACAGTTTAGAAGATACTGCAACCAAAAAATGAATGTGTCTGATGAAATTTTGTCAATTGAATTTATTTTAGCTAGTATGCAAAGAGAAAAAAAATAAACTTAATTAAAATTAAACTAAATAATAAAATGTTTGAAGTTAGGTTACATTTCTATTTCCACTACTTTTATAAACAAAACAATATTGACCACAGGATTTTAAACTTCATTTGAATTATTGACGATTAACACAATTTTTGATTATTGGTTCAGGTATCGAGGAACAAAATTCATGCAATTATAGACATGTAGGGTAACAGCTGTGCTCCTGGCCTCATAGGCTCAATGCCAGTTCAACACCTCTCCTTGATCTTTTTTTGCCACCATTTCTGCAGTTTTTAGCAGCTGGCTCCACCATAGCCTGCAATACCTCAGGGATCTCCATGCTGTGCAGTCCTTCAGGGCTCTTGAAGTCTTCAGACCTTCTCTAACATGGATCATCCCCTAACAAGAGCTTTTTTCTGGCAGTATTTATTTACTTTATTCCCAGCATTATCTTTTCCCCTATGTCTCCTGCATTTTCTTCTCTGGTTTCTGCATAATGTGCTCTTCACATCTCCTCGTCTATCTCCATTTTTGTCTCCTGTGCCTTCTTCTCATTCTCCTGCCTCAACTTTCCTTTCATTTCTCCTACTCCACTACTCCACACAGGTACTGTTATTTCCTAATTATGTTTTAGTAGTGTTGCCACATGCTTCTCATCCTGAAATTCTGGTGTTCTATGATTTGTTTCTATCTATAGCCAAGTCAGCTAGATCTGACTTGACTGTCACAGTGTAGTTCCTGACCTCTCCCTGCACATGGCATTCTGCAGTGCTCAATACCCAAACCCTGTCAATAATTGTCTGTTTGGGATGAAAAGGCCATCGTGTTTATAAATAACTGGAGAGTAGTAATAATCTGCCCTGAAATTTTCAGGAAATTAAATATTCCGTGATTACACATGCGGATCTGCCCTGGAACATCAGTTTTGACATCATTTAAAAGGTTGTTTATTAATTAACCTTAGTTAAATAATTTTCTCTTTCTAGATTTTTCTGTTACATCTGAGGTAGGTAAAATAAGAAAGAAGAAAACATTTTGTAACACATTTTTGCATCTTTCAGCTGCCTTCTGAATATATCTCGAGACAAACCTTCACACAGGTATATTTATCCCCAGGATTTAAACAGTTCATATTATGCATAATTTTTATCAAACATGAAAGACTTTCAAATTAATTAGACAGCTGATTAGTTGGTAAGCCTGTTTGTCATTGCTATCACCCCCGACGTTTTTCACTGCATAACTGATAAGTTAAATACCTGATTACACTGAAAGTTAATTGGTTTTTAATAGAGCATCTGCAGAAAAAAGAAGTTGTAAGCTCTGAGGTACATGCCAATCAAAATGTAATACAGTCTTTAACTGGAGAAGATTAACACATGCTACTTCATAAGGTTCAAACCTACCTTCCTCCTCCATGAGAGTTGCTGGAAGAGATAAAATTCTTGGCCAAGAGTACACAGTGTGAATAAGATTTTACTTATTCACACTTTACTTATTTCTGTCAGAACAGTTCCTTTAACTTTAGGAGAATTTTATGGGAGAGTAAGGCAGTTAAGTCTACCCTACATCAACTTATTAGATAAAGATTCCCTACTTTGGTGAACCTCTGGAAAAATACCTTAATTCAATAAGAAAATAGGGAAATGAAAAATTAATTGATTATAACTTGAAAGAGAATATAAAAAAATCTATGTCAAAGTTCCATTTCTAGTTGCTGCTAAAATGAAGAAAAAAA
>VWZN01014168.1:10347-36461 GCA_013396955.1 Regulus satrapa
TTTTTTTTTTTTTTTTTTTTTTAAGGAAGGAATATAACATGGAGTGACTGGTAGCCTTATTTTTTAAGAATAAGGAGCAGCAGTTAAAAGCAGGGGTTTTTCAATAATTTTTTTGGAAATTATTACAGACCTTGGGAACAGATAGAAGGAATTCTAGGCAATTAAAATAATATTTACCACAAAATTTACAATTCTAATGAGACAATAAATTTTGAACATAATTAATGTAAAAATCATATTAGTAAATATAGGTTTAAAAAAAAATTCTTATGCTGAATTGAACTCCATTGAAACATGGAAAGTATGGTTAAAGAATTTAATACTGAGACTATGAATCTGAGCATCAATTACCTTGTAAGAGCACTGGTGTCTTTCATTCCATTTCTGGATCCAAACTCAAATGTACACTCTCTAAATCTTCTGCCTGCTCTATCCATACCTCTAGCCATAGTAAAAGAGTTTAAAAATTCTGCATTCTAATATATAAATTCTGTTCTACTCCTGTATTATCTGGTTTTAAACTCTTTTCTAGGGTTTTGTCTGGGTAACTGCTTTGTTCTTTTCACTCTTCTTTTATATTCCAGAGCCCTCTTTTATCAGGTTCTTTAACTTCTGTTGTTCTTAGATTTTAAAAATATCTTCTTACCTTGATAAGTCCTCAGAAAACCAAAATATCAACTATGCACAATATTGCACCAGGTCTGCTCTTCTGTCTAACACCAGCCCAAGATATTCAGAGTTGGTACTTTTGATGTCACCTTAAATTAAAATTCTTGGCATAAAAAAATCTACATTCTTGAAACCTTTCACATTACCTCAAATATCCCCAATTAGTCAAAATTAAATAAGCCTTTAATAATTTTAAATGCTTTTCATTCATTTTCAAGTACATATTATTTTTAGGTGTCCAAATAATTCATTTTTCTGCACAGAATAACAAAAAAATTATAACCTTAAGACTAGCTAAGCTTTCACTGAGGTATTTTTCCACAGCTTGTTGGGTTGCCCTGCTAAGAAAACTTCTTCACCATAACAGAATAGATATAATAGTATTGAGATGCATGTTCAAATTCATTCCAGTGATATCATAATAGTCAAAAGAGTAGAAATCTATTATTGCAATTCTAATTTGTTTTGTTGAATCTCCTGAGCTCTGCTAGCACTACTGATGTTCTTGTCAGATCTCAATTGTCTTAATTGCAGTGATAAGATTCTGATGTTCTAGAAAGGCTGATAGTTTCATAAGTGTATTTCAATGCATATGTATAAAAGCCTTATATCATAACAGATATTTTTCAGAAAAAAAAAAAAAAAAAAGACTTCAGCCTGTTTCTTACAAGCCTTTCCTACTCTAACTAGTGGCTGACAGAATAATCACACAGAAGAGTCAACCTTGTTAGGTAACTGTGGCCTGAGAGACGCAAACACAAGAAGATAAAAAGGATTTGAGAATACAGGCGATACTAGAGATCCCCAAGGTTATAAACATCAAATTAAAAGTCAGTGTTACTTTTTTGTTGAATGTAATTCTTGGAGCTGGGATAACCAGTTTTTCCATAACAGGAAAATAATAAAACCCATGTATCTGGCATGCCTAAGCATCCTTATAGAATGAAAATACAAAATACATAATTAGGAACACAAGGAAAATTGTGCCCATTCCTAGCAAGTCTTTTTACTGCTTTTAAAAATATTTTTCTTTTTTTCTTTCTTTTGCTAGGCATGTATGGCGGAAATGCTGTCATTAAGCCAAGCACCAGAACAGGGAGTGTACAGTGGAACCAGAGGTAACTAGTCCTTACTCCCTAGGATCACCATAATCTTAGAGGAATTAGAGCCTACCACTGAGAAGATACAAAAGATCATGTGTGCACATACCTGTGCATTTGGATTTCCTGCTTTTTCACAACCCCACAAGATGTCTAATAGTGCAGCACCAAGACTGAGTAAATTCACATGCAACATAGCTATTTGTTGGAACGGTCAGTTTACACATAAAAAGGCATTTTCTCTGATGAACACCTCTAAAAATTCACCAGCTGCCTTAGATTTGGCACATAATTATTCATTTGAGCCTGTTTTTATTGAAAGAACACAGGATCTGTTTTCAGATCCATGCAGTTAATATCTTAAGGAGAAGATAAATAGGAAGTCAGAACAAGACAGTACTAATCGGATCATAATCAATTTATAGAACCATAGACCCATAGAATCATAGAGTCACAGACTGATAGAATAATGGAGTCATAGAATGGTGTGGATTGCAAGATCATTAATTTCTAAACACCCTGACATGGGCAGGAACACCTTCCACTAGACCAGGTAGCTCAGGGCCCCATCGACTCTGGCCTTGAGCACTCCAGAACTGGGGAGTCCATAGCCTCCCCAGGCAACCTGTTCCAATGCTTCATCACCCTCACAGCAATAACATTCTCCCTTACATCTAATCTAAACCTATCCTGCTTCAGGTCAAGACCATTCCCCCTTGCCCTCTCAAGGCCACATCACCCTCTCCACCCTTCTTATAATCCCCATTTGCCTAATGAAAGGTGCTCTAATGAGCACACAGGAACCTTCTCTAGACTAAATAGCCCCAACTCTCTCAGCCTGTCTTCACAGGAGAGGTGTTCCAGCCCTCTGATCAATTTGATGGCCCTCCTCTGGACTTATTCCAACAGGTCCATGTCCTTCTTTTGCTGGGACCCCCAAAGCTGGATGGAGCACCACAGCAGAGGGGCAGAATCCCCTTCCCTACCTTGGTGTCCATGCTGCTTTGAGTGCATTACAGGATACAGTTGGATTTCTGGGCTGTGAGTGCAATATGCAAGCCACATTGAACTTTTCATCTGCAAACACGCACAAGTTTTCCCCCTGAGCTTCTCTCAATATATTCTCCTCCAATCTCTAAAAGTAGTTGATAGGCATTTAATGCTTGAAATAACTAATAATTATTAGTTAGAAATAATTAATAACTACACATAGCTGACATGAATTTTTTTCAGAAGCATCAGAATTTCATGAGTTTCTGGAATTTACACATTTTTAGGTTGCAGGAAATAATTTAGGGAGCATTGATGATTTAAAGAACAGGTATCTATTCCTGTTCAAATTGTTAAGTACTTATCCTTTTTTCTGCATTATATCTAGAGGATAATAGTCTGGCTGATTCTTTGTTTAGCCTCTGAATAGTTCAGAAACTCTGCTGTTAACACTTTTGGAACCATGGACAGATCAGAAACACAGCTGAGGGAGCCTACAGAATCAAAGAGACAGGCAGCTTCAGCTAGGGGTGTTAGTTTAGGGAGAGTTTCTTCACCGAATAAGAGTGTGACAAAAGCATAATGGTGCTTTCTAATTCTGTTTGCAGACTCATGGATACAATTTCCATCTCCAGTTCTATGCTAGGCAGCCCAATTCTTATGGCTTTAGTCACAATGACCCAGTCCCTTAGAGGAATACACAAGTACTTCACTTTATAGCTCACTATGATAGCCATGTAATGAAGTAATAACCTAATATGGTCGGGCTTAAATTTGTTTGACTAAAAAGCTTCTTTATGGTGAGAGTGATGAAACATTGCAAAGGTCTCAGAGGTCTCCATCTTTGGTGACATTTAAAACCCAATTGCACACATCCTTGAGCAACCTGACCTAGCTAATCCTACTTCAGTAAGAGTATTGGTCTATATAATGGTCTATATAATGGAGTATGGATATATAATCTCCAAGCATCCCTATCAACCTTACCTGTTCTGTGATTTTGTGTGTGATTAGCAGGGCCTGATTTAATATGAATTCAGATACACTGGTCCAAACAGAGCAGGCATTGTACCCACTGCCACTAGAAATAACTACCAAATGTCAATGAAACTTTGTCTGCTAGTGGGTTTGAGAATTTTTTTTCCCATTTGAAAAACTTCAATCTGGTTTGTATAGTGTTATCAACTTCACCACATCGGCCTTGTTAAGGAATTGCCATTATATTACAGCACAGAGTCTTCAGGAAGACCTCAGCTTGAATTAGAAGAGAAATCTACAGCTGTTGAACCAGTAATTCTCAAAGAAGCTTATTCATTGACTTCAGTCTAGTGAGTAAGAATGAAACAATACATCCAACAAATGTATTTGAATATCATTCTAAAAAGACAGAGGCAGCAAGCTGACAACTTCAGAAACAACAGAGTAAACCTTTCAGAACCTCCTGGCATAAAACCAAACATAACTAATCGCAACAGCTGTGCAAATAAACTCAGAAGTCTTATTTTCCTTGACGTCACACAGTAATGAAGAAATGTGGCAAAATGAGCAATCAGAACAGAGACATGCTCACTGCTGTCAAACCAGCATTTCAGAATGACAATGAGCTCCCTTATGCCAAGAAGGCAAGAAAGGAGATGATATAAGGTCAGTTTTGTGCTGTGTCATAGCAATAGGGATTTTAGACAATAAACCAATAAACACTTACAATATTAAGGTATAAAATTTTCGAATGTTTTAGAGGGGGAATTTGGTTTTTTTGAGGAGTTGTTTTATTCACTGTTTTACCCTCCAAAATTATGACCACCAAGCATCTTCATCACAGGGAATGCTTCTCTGTACATTTTGGGCCATGATGTTTATTTCTCTCTTAAAATTAAAATTTCTCTCCAACTCCCAAATTTTTAGAAAGAGGTATCAACATTTTCTCATTTCTATTTTCTGCACACTGAAATTTAATCTTCTAGCTTCAACAAGAGGACTAACTCCAGAAGGAAGCGCAAGTGCCTGATGGCAATTCAGAAGGCTCCAAGCCTTCCTACCAGTAGGTGGAGCAAAAATGTCATTAATGTAGAGACAAACTTTGAGCTAGGACTCTCTAGTCATTCACAGCAGGTGTTCCTTTTCTGTTCTGTCTTTTGATGTTCCATCCAAGGAAGACGGCCTAATGTCTCAAATTATTTTATATCACTTTAAGAGTAAAGGCAAGCTTCTGTCTGATACAGCATTCTGAGGCATTCAGAGGCACAGGGAAGTAATAATTGCTCTGCTGGTTCCTGTCCTCCTGCTTGCTTGGCCTGTTTGAGTACATGGGCAGAAGGACTGGGGACATGGTTCAGCTCAGCACGGCTGTATTGCATATTCATAGACTTCTGTTTTGCTGGCAGTTCCCTTGCCTGTAGACCTTGGTTCAGTCTAACAGATAATCTCTTTGTCCTTTAGCTCTTCCCTGTGCATTGCTTTACTTTCCAGAACATAGTTGTTTCATCTCACATCCAAGAAAACAGTCCCTCACTGAACATAAACTCCTTTTCCTGTGTTGGTTTTATTTAGTCAGGCAGGTATGTGCTTATTCTCACTACAAAATCAGTCAAATACACAGTCTCAAACAGGAATCTAAAGGGTGTGCTAAAGTGTTGATAGATTTTTCACTCTGTACTCAATAAGCTATTAGACAGAGTACCTTATACACTAAAAGAATGTGAAAACGCCTTTCAACTTTTTAAATATTATACAAGCTATGGATTAATGGAAATCAGCACGAGACTTCCACAGATGAAGAATACCTACAAGAATTAACAGAAAACCTCACAACGAAAATCCTTGTCATCTCCTGACAGAAACATGCCAGCTGTTTCCATCATTCACAACAGAGCTTTACGTCAAACTACAGCTGAGCACCAGGATGCAAATATTCAAGATGGCCTTTGAAAGGGACCATCAGAGCCTTGAACAAATAGATATTTAGAATTTTGTTATCAATCATTTGGGACTTCAAGTCTCTAAAATCAGGTACCTCTAAACTCAAGTATTTCCTGATTAACTTTGATTTTTTTAGATCTGTCTTCTCAGAAAATAAAATTTTTTTAGGGTTTGTTTTTTTTTTCAATTTTACCTGAGTTTAGAAAATGTTAATGGGACAAATTCACTGAACTTAATACTTTGATTATTTCATTAGCCAATATCAATTTCATCCTTCAAAATGAAAGACATTAATTCTGTTTTGTTTTCAATTAATTTGGTCTATTAAAAAAACAAAACACTGCCTTTTTACAAGGTATTAGAAAATTTTAAATTGAGTGAATGATATTGAGAGAAATTCTTTCATAATGTTAACTAAATAGCGAAAACTTAAATATATTGCTATTCATTAAAATAGCATGATAAAGGGTCTGGAGCACAGGTCTTATGAGGAGCAGCTGAGGGAGCTGGAGCTGTTTAGCCTGGGGAAAAGGAGGCTTAGGGGTGACCTTAGCACTACTCTCTATAACTGCCTAAAAGGAATGATTTCCTTCCTTCTCACCATGCCTTACATATGTAAAATTATACACATAGAAAGTGCCTCAAATTAGTGTTTTACTGGCACAACAGCAGCAACAAAAAAGCCCAGATGTAGAACTTTATAAGATCTCTCCTGTCAAGCCACACGTTTAAGATTCAAAACTCACATGCACAAATTTCAAAACCTGATTCTTTAAAGGTTTGTAATAGTTTCTAGAGATATAAAAAGGGATAGTAGAGGGCCTTGGGGCAGATGGAGATGAAATAAATTGTTAATGTCAGCATTTTGACTTGCAGTGGAGGTGAATGATGCTTCCATAATTTTAATAGCAATTCCATTCTTTATTTTATTTTCCCATTTCTATGCCTTGGAAATATATATATATATATATATATATATATATATATCTCCAGTCTATTGCTCCCGCAGGCTCAAAACAGCCACTGACCATAATGCAACATCACTCACCTGCATTTGACAGACAAATGACATTCAGCTTTTCCTGCTCCCAAGCAAGTATAAAAACTTTAAGGGATTGTCAAAGTACATCCTATACTCAAACTACTTAAAGCCACATCTCAGGAGGTCAGCAAAGGATAACAAAAATTTTTTAATCCTGATTAAGAACTAGGAATACGTAATTTGTGCAAACAGCTTCTCTCAATATTTCTCTGGAACTTGACTTGCTGTAAGTATGTTATAGCAGATTTATTATCTTCATAAGAACTTTCAATATTTTTCATGTTTTAAAAAGAAAAAATGGTCAAAACTTATCTTCAAATTCAGCCATAAGATATAAAACATTAATTTACTAAATAAATTTCTAGTAAAAAAGTTAATATATATTTACTACCATTAAAATCATTAACATTTTCTATTTATTTTTAACTGTAAATTGATTTTGTAATGATGTTAGAGAATTCAGCAATAGTCTTATGAATCCCTTTCATACCATAGTAATACAAATCTCTTTGAGGTCAATATCTGGGAAAACAACTTACACCCTGAGCTATAAAACAAAGAACAAGAACAGGTACTTGTGAACGATGTGAAGGACAAGAAGGTCAGTGGAAAAAGTCAACATCAGTTTATCAAGGGTGAGTCCCATTTGACCAATCTGGTTGCTGTTTATGAAGAAATTATTTTCTAGGAACACAGGTTGTAATTTTCTTGATTTCAGCAAGGCTTTTGACAAAGTTAACTGTGACAGCTTTCTCACAGATAATCTGGTAAGATCTGGACAGATGGGCCAGAGATGGGTGGGTATCTGGCTAAATTGTCGAGCTCGGGGGGTGGTGGTTAATGGCTCAATGTCAAACTGGTAGGACCAGGAATAGAGTTCCTCAAGGGATGATAAAGGGTCTTGTACTGCCATGAGCTACAAAATGGCAGATGAGCAGGATATTTTAAAAAATCCTTCTCACTGGGTTGGTTTTGTCTTCTTTCCCTCTTAAACACATTTTCAGCTAAAGAACTTTTCTAGAAATAAAGATCTAACTGTGACAATGTTGAGATTATCACAATCTAGTAGTCCTTTTTTGCTTTATTTTGGTTTTGTTTGGGAATCCCTAACAGTTTAGGAAGCTCCCAATATTTTTTTAACCAAAGCCTGGCCAAATCCACATGAACAGCAGAACAGGTATAGCATATAGTCTTGACAAAATTGTTTTTAAAAGACATTTGGACATCACAATTGCTCATTAACATCCTTTTACTGACTCAAAAACCTCCTAGATCTGAATACAGCAGGTCAGGAAATCATGCTCATGTATGATTTTAAAAAGGGCATAAAGGGTTCAAGTAATAAGAATAGATATAGTTCTTTGAACTATTCAGTTTTATGTCATATTTCAGGGAACTGCTACAGAGCAGAAAAACTGATTCCTTAAAATGTCAATACATACAACTGTAACATTTTAACATTTGCATCATCTATTTTTTTTTCTCTCTACATGTTTCTTTCTCTTCAAGTGTAGTTCAATTTAATGTAATCTCTCAATTCCAACACTTTAAAGGATAAAAATAAAAAAAGTCATCAGCTTTAAAACTGCAAAAATGTAATGCCTCGTGCTTGCCTTAGCAGGTGACTGTAAGAATGTGTGATACCTAAATTAACTATTTGCACTTAGTGCTTGCTGTAAGCAGCTGATCTCTGTTCAAGCATTCCAGCATCATGAGTCAGCATGAGGGCAAATGTTTTATTTTAAGGTAGTTTAATGGTCTCTGATATTAAGTGCTGATGGGTACTTTTACAGAAAGTTTTGAAACCGTGTAGCAAGTAATTAGATAGTTTTATTTCATTTGTGTATATGATATGACCAAGTCTGAGAGACAACAGATTACTAATTCTATGTTAAAAAGCTCCTGCATTCAGGAAAGTGTAATTTGAATTGAGTCTTAGAACTTCTATCCATCAATATTTTCACTCCATTACAGGAATATCAATAGTTCACCAGCAATGATTCAGAAATTCCCTTCCATTGTTTTCTCTGTGGAGTTCTTTAATGGTCTGCTTCTGCTTGTCTGTGGTTAGTTAACTTTCATGTTTCTTTAACAGGCATTTGTTATTCACAGTAAGAGGTTAGTATAACCTTTATTGAATTCAAAAATGGGTAGCCATGGTTTCTGTAAAGGGAATTGTTACTTTTTTTTCTTTTATTCACTGCTTCTTGCTTTTCTTCACCTTGTTCTTGAAATGTATCAAAACACTGGATTAAGAGTTGAATTGAACTCTTTGCTCCACTAAAAGTAATGAACATCCTCTTAGTGATTTCACTGCATGTATGTTCAGCCATNTCACAACAATGCAAATTGCTTAACTGCCTAACATGGCAAACTGCACAACATTATTTGTATTAAGTTTGTAGAAAAACATTCAAGAAGAATGACTTGCTATTTCTTTGAAACTGCGACTCTCTGGTCACAGAAGGATGGGGGGGAGATGAAATCAGTGGTTTCTATCAGGAGGCAACTTAACTTCTCTGTAGTGATTAGTACCATTCTTCTGTGAGTCAATATAAATCCTTCAACATACAATAATAGGACCAAATGAACCGAAAAATCCTAAAATACAATAATGGAAATTAATATTTCATCCGTTGTACTGATAAAAAATATTTTGTCTCTTTTATTAAGTCAGTAGAGTGTGTGAGGGGTAAAATCTGTGAGTGATATTTGTCAAGATGCTTTTTAAAATTATAAAGCACCATGTTACATTAAACTAATTCATGTGTTGGAAATAATTTATCTGGCTCACAATTGTTAATATTGGCTGCATACTTGCCCTGGCTTAAAAGGTAAAAACAAAATATGTATTTCAGATATTTGAAAATTCAAGCCCCTGTGCTGCATTTTTGCATCCTAGATACTTGGAATTCTATTAATATATTAAAGCACAATTTGTAGAATTAATATTTTGTGTATTTCCTGCTGGCATTACAGTAATTTTTTATGAATTACCTCACGTACAAAGCCTGTTACTAAAACACTTCACTGCAAGACAGGCTATGGCATTATTGTGCCAGAGTAAAGTAGCCATGGACAGAATTATAAATATATGCCAGGATTTATTAACTAATTGCTTAAAAATTACTTGGTCATATTCCATTAAATTTCCTTCAAATAGGAACCTAGTGGAAATGGTAGGTTGTTTTTGTAGGATCATCAGAGAAAATCAGAATGCTGATTTATAAACCAAATAATTTTCATTAAATATAACAACTGTAACTAATAATTAGGTTTATAACACAATAAGCCACTAAATCTTCCTGTTTTTCAACTTCTTCAAAAGTTAGATGAATTTAGAACTTATTACAAAATATTTGTCTTTTAAAAGCCAGTATATCCTTAGAAAACTATAAAGCAATGGATCTAAAAGGCATAGGAAAGGGTTTCTTTGCACAGTAAGCAGTGAGATTCTGGAAAGTTTCTGCAGGAGGCTGTGGAGGCAGATGTTACCAGCAACTTCAAAAAGAATTTGTAAGCAATGGCTCTAGGATCAGATACTAAAGGGAAAACAGGTACCCTCTAAAATCGTATTGTGCTGTTTCAGCATTCACAATATTGCAGTAGGGTTGGTGTAAAATGGGAAGATGGTAAAAAATAAAACAGTTCCAAGTCATGGCCAGTGAGCCAAGGTTGCTGTTTAGCACCAATGCAGAAGGGGATCTTAACAAGGGATGTTTTTGCTCACCTTGCATCTCTGTGAGACACTAAGGAGTAAAGATCAGCAACAAACTGGCCATCCACACTCCATCTCATCTTCTCTCAGTTACTCTTGCCCATCATCTCTTCCTAAAAGGAGTGCAAAGGCTTCAGTCTCTCCTACATAGGGTTTTCCTGGAGAGAATCCACAAAACTACAATCATGTTGTTCCATGTTTAAAGTATGGGTCTGGAGATACTTTTTGCATTGCATTTATTCTTCTAGTTTTATGCAAACAATTGTTTTATCAGGTGATTATTTAAATGGGAATAATCAGAACATTTTCTTTTGATGTTGTTTTTCCATGAAAAGGAACAGAAGTCTTAGCATCACTGATGAGTGATTTGAACTCTGGCAATAACGTACAATACGAGTCAGGCCTTTTCTAAAGTGGCAGATGTAATGTGAAGACCCAGAATTTCCTTCCTTCACAAGATCTTCTCCACACTATCACCATAGGCTGGCCTTAGCCCATTGCTGCTCCCTCAGAGAGAGGCTGGCAGATGAAGTCCAAGATAAGACAAAGTCAGCTGAGTGGAACAATGACATCCAAGAGCTCTGGGAAGCCCTTCACTCAGAACCCATTTACACAGCTGGTGCTAGCAGTGTGGACAGCTAGACTCCAGGACAGGCTCAGTCTGGACATTGTCACTGCCTGGGTCCAATTCCTGGAAAGCTGGTATTAATTTCCGTGGTGAAGGGAACTTCTGTGATATGGAAAAAACCACATGTTCTGTTACTGTGTTTATGTGTGTACACATACCCCTCATTTTATTCCTCTTTCAGTGTGCTCCCAAAGTCACAAAATTCTCTTGCCAGAATCATCCTGATCCTATTCAGTCCAACTGTCTGGAGCACTGTGGGAAGAAGATGGTTTGTGGGTTGGGGGATGGGTTATTTATGGTCACTTGACTTGTCATATCTTTAGAATATAATTTCATTTCATACTTCCTTGGTTACCTATAGGCAGCAACACATGCTGCCTGCCAAGAGTGTTTCACTCTGTGTTTTCCACTGGCATTCTTCCTTATACTTTTCACCACTTAATCCCTTAGTGATTGGGGTTTTTTTTGTTGTTATATTGGGGTTTTGTTGGTTTGGTTTGTTAATTTTGTTTTGTTAGCTATTCTCCAGTGTAATTTTTCACATTCATTCTTTTTAGGAAGGGCTTTTTGATATTTTCAAATGTGGATCAATTATCCACATCTAGCAAAACCTACGTCTAGCAAAACCTAACACTAGTCATGAGCAGATCACATAAGCCCCTCCAACATTTAAACCTTTCTATAACAGAATTGCTTTTTGTGTAACTAGCATAAAGCACTAGAAATGTTCAACTTTACCTGTGTAAATTAAGTGGCAGAACTACAGACGTGGCATCACCAGGGACAGCACACTAATATTATGGACAGATTTTATTGCTCAAAATTTACTTTAGTATAGTCTATCTGATTGCCTTAAAATCTGAACACCTTAGAAAAAAAAAAAAATTATTTCTGAGTCACCTCAGCATTTGATATCCAGTGGCACTTCCACTTTCTTTTGAGAAAGTTTGAATCATGCAAGTGTCTTCTTTTCTTCTTTAGTAGAATTTTTTTAACCATAAAATTTTTCTCCTTTTCCATAGTTTTCCTTTGTTTAAATCTCTGCAACCTTCCACTGGTGCTCAGATTTCTTCTATAGTTTTCTATACAGAGAATTATTTAGCCGTACTATGGCCCTAATCCTGTCTGTCCAATCCATTTGTGTTTCTAGATAGGTTTCCAGTGACATAAATTTGAAATATCTTACTCAGGCTAAAAGCTAATACTGACCTCTAGAATGTCAAGGTGTGTTTTCTATGAATTAATCTCATCAATTAATAGGGAAAATAAAAAAAATTTTAAAATTAGTTCTGTGTATTAGCTCAAATATATGCGCTCAATATGATCATCCACAGGACCAAATAGTCTACTTCATTGTAAAGAAAATAAATATTTTCACAAAAAATAAATACTAATTTTCTAAATAAATTATTTTAAATTAAGTATCAGTGGAGTATCTTACCTCCTTTTTTCAGTATTGCCTTGTATTTTTGGCCTGCTGGCAGCAGTCAGTTAAGTAGAGCTGATCCTCAACACCAGGTCCCAGGAGGAAAAAAAAAGTTGAGTCATTAATTAAAACTTGTATTTCAGATTATATATTTCTATACCAAGGATTATGGTTAGTCTAATTTCTGGAAGAAAATTAATCTTTTCAAGATCTATTATTTGGCATGCCACCATTACACAATGAAACAGAAGGGACCAGAATATTATAGTGTTTGTTATATTGAAATAAGTACACATGCATAAAGGACTTAACTATAATTACCTCCCAGGTCCCTTATGTGGAAGACTTGAACCCCCTCCACCCTCCAGGGAAACTCACAGCTCTGTTATTCAATTTTAATTGGCTCTTTTATTTTTTTTAAGCAAATATTCTTGGAGGTGTCGACTTCTTAAAAATGGGAGCAAACATACCTACAAGGTATGTCCATCATGCAAAGAAGAATTCTCTGGATTAGATTTATTGCTCTTAGTAAAACACACATCACCATTAATGAAAAACAAACAAACAAACAACAAACAACAAATAACTGCCCCCCAAAAAACCCCAAATCCACAACTAACCAAGAAAAACAAAAACCAAGAAATTCCCACGCAACATTACCAAAAGCCCAACAATGTAATGAAAAAGGAGCATAAAAGTTAAAAAATATTTGGACAGTGATGCCAAAGTTACTTCCTAAGGCTTTCCATGTAGAATCTTCTTCTATTAGCTGCATGCAAATTTATACATCCACTGAAACTGACCCTACTAAAAGACTAGGTAAGAAATATAAGGCAGGAAAATAAAACCCTGTGTAGTCAAGTAAGAAAATATGGAACAGTTCCTACCTCCAGTCTTTACAGTTAATCTAAATGAAAAAAAATTCTTACTCCTAATCAGGTGAATCTGGAAATTCTAAAACAAGCAAAGGTGTAATTTCAAGCTCTAGAAGAATCCATTAAGACAGGTAATTTATGGTTATGCTATTTGAACCAGTTGTAGGGGAAGTAATACAGATAGACTGATGGAGCATATCATGCAGTTTCTAGAAATAAACCGGTTAGACTTAATGCCTGATAGTTCCCAAGGTAGCCACGCTTACACTCAGTAGAGAGCTCCAAGAAATGACTGCTCATCAAAGGGTAGTGAAATTTAGACATTTCTCATTAAAGGAAAGATGAATTTGGAAATTTTAGCTGTACCATTGTCATAACTCCAGCCTGACAGACAGGTTTTCTCAAGAGTCCTTCAAAACAACATGCATAGATCTGGCTTCATCAACTGTATTATCCTCACTTGATATAAAGGAGAAAAAGCTCATAGAAGCATATTTAGATCAACCTTTTTGATATAAGATTGGGTTTTGGGGGTTTTTTGCTTTTTTTTTTTTGTTTGTTTGTTTTTTTTGTTTTGTTTTTGTTTTGTTTTTTTTTTAAGGGCATCAGAATACAGTGGACTTAAGAGCCANTTGTTTGTTTTTTTTTGTTTTGTTTTGTTTTTGTTTTGTTTTTTTTTTAAGGACATCAGAATACAGAGGACTTAAGAGCCATTAAGCCTGCTTTATGATGGACAAAATTCCTGAATGGGAGATAATTTTCAAGATACATCAACTTCAAAGGAGTCTCTCTTTCAAAAGGAAAAAGTGAGGGAATATTCCCAGCTAACACCATTACAGGAGAAGTTCTCATCAAAGCAATTCCTTAAAACTGCAGCTTTGAAGGTATGACAGTGATCTGTTGGAGATAGTCTGATCAAGTAATCATATAACCATAGCATCCTCTTCCCAGATACACAAAAACTGTAATTCTGTGAGGTCTGGGATTACCAATGATTTTTCCTATGGATGCATACTTAAGTTTTACCATGCAACTGTTTTACTTGTAATAAATTATTTCTCCTACCTCCCTGGCTGCAACTGTCAGTGAAGTTTCAATTTTTATGTAAGTTCAACATTTAGAGACTGCTATTTTTCTCTGTGATTTGGCAGAAATGGTCCAAGAGTTTTGACAGTTAAAGAGATACATGAAGACTCTTGTTTCTCTAGGGAAGCAGCAGAGAGTTCAGGAGAGACGTAAAGATATTCAATGTTGTACAGAAGATAATTTAACAATTCAGTACAGAAAAATTGTCTTGGTAAGAACCTATTACACATATTTTAATATTTATAGTTAGTATCTGATATAATCATAAAATGTGACACCTTTGCACCAGTGACTGACCTTTCCTAGATTACTTTTTTTCTGTTGTATCTGTCAGATTCTTTGAAGTACCAGGATGGTTCAAAGAATAATATATTAATTTATTCCAAGAAATTCATACATCTGTGGCCACACTTGGTGCCACTAAATAAGCCAAAAATCTGTAGAAGCAGATACAAGTTGTTTCTACTTTAAGAATTGTGACACTCACTAGTTCATGAGGAGTGGTTCCACATTTGTGGGAAATAATCTGGAACAAAAAATGCAAATTTTGCTGACAATTTGTTCCTGCTGCAATCTATTATGCTCTAAATTTAAGGGAAAAGAGACTTGTCAACACTGTGGATTGAAGTATTATACAGTATTGTAAATCTGGAGGATAGCTTGATTTTAACTCCCAGTAAAGGACCTTACTAAGAGGAAAAATAGAGATATGGATACACTAAAATTACTAAGTTCCATCTTCATACAAGCTAAATGGACATGAACAAAGTCTCTGTAAATTTTGAAGGCTGAGAATACAAGGTAATAAGAATGGAAAGACGTGTATTAAACCTATAATAAGAAGATTAATTTAATATCCTTTCCTTATTTCTTGCTATCTCTCACAAGAAAGGATTAATATTGAGCCATTTTCTCTTAACATTAGAGTATTTGTCAAGAAAATGAGATATTGCAATTTTAAATGACTCATTTATTAAATCATCCTGAATTATTCTACTTTGGCTCTTAAATTCTGTATTTAATTGGCCAACAATTCCATTCTTTTTTTTTTTTTGTTTGTAGCTCTACTAACTTACCAAGAGAGTCTAGCATTTATGAAAACACAGCATTGGCAGGTCAAAGAGGAAAATTAATTGTAATTTTATACTAATCTTGTAAATATAGCTATAATAAGCATATTTGTTATAAAATACATTCTGCTATACATACCAAAGAAATTCTTTGGAATTAAATTGCAAAAAACTTCAGTAAATTAGAAGAAACATGCATCTCAAAAATGTACCAACATCCAGAAGTATTCAGAACATAATGAGTTTTTCAAACAACACAGAAATTTATGACAATATATGCACAAGTGCCTTTATGGGGAGTTAAAGACATTCACCATACAGGAAACAATATGAATATTTGAAGCCCTGCATACTGGTATTTTATCTTAGAATGGATAAACAAAAAAATAGAGAACCAACCAATTTAACCTAAAATGTAGAGTATAAAATTGTGGGGAAAAAAGTGTACCCAAGTGCAGTCCAAGAAAATTATATAGATTTTTTTTTTTTTATTAGATGCATGCTCAGATTGCTTTCTCTAGATTTATTCAGCACTTAGAAGGTATCAGAATTAAGATTAGGTTACCTTGGCATGCTTTCCAACTCCCATCTGTTACAATGTTCTGTTTCCACTGTACTTGCTCAAAACTACTTTTAGAAGTGTCAGCACTCATTTCATCTGAGTATTTAATTTTCCATTGTTTATTCTAGGATATATAGCTTTGTAGCATATCTATGAATTCAAATTTAATAAATTGCTTGTTTTATCAGTATTTCTATAGAGTAAATCATTAAATACCCTAAAAAACAACCAAAAAGCAAACCCTAAAAACTAAAACAAACCAAACAAAAAACCCCAACAAACACAAAAACCCAACAAAACAAAAAACCAAAAACAAACAAAAGCACATCAAAACAATTCCCATCCAACCAAACATGAAATTGTGTTATTAGGAAAGAAGATGCAAATATAGTTCATTTTGGATGCCCAAACTCAGACTAATAGTCTTTCTAATATCAGAATAACAATTGACTGTTATCAAAGTAGACATTTCCTTGACAAAGTTTCTCTTGATTTCATTTGCAGCTGCCTTTCTCATGTTGTTACCAAAAAGATTTTATGAACTGAGGAAACATCCTTCAAAAATCTCTGCATCATGGGCTGTAAAAAAGGAAGGAAAGAATCCAGATCTTTGTAGCAACCTTTTTCTTTAAAAAAATCCAGAGAATCAAATACTAAGAACAGCAGAAAATTATTTCATAATTCTACACATAATGTGTGTCTATTTACCAGAGTAAGCTTGCCCAATTTGTTTCATCACTTTGAGAAACTGAATGCTTTCATTCAGACCTTTCCTAAAAATTATCAATAAGCAATGTCTTCCATGGCTGTATATATATACTAATCTGAAATATTAACCCAACAAATTAACATGTAATTACCTTTTAACTTAGAAAGAGGTTGCCTGACAGAATAATTCTTCCCAGACTTCACATGCATAAATTAGTTAAAATTGTATAGTATTAAATATGTCTCTCCCTTTCCTCTCTTCTTTTTCTTCTAATAAATTGTTCAAGATATTGTCTTTCATGAAAATGGGGCTGTAGTAGTACAACTTAATCTTAAAAATAGTTATCAAACAAGACTTTAATCCTACTGGTACCTAACAGGTGCAGAACAAAGGATGTGAATTTTTCTTACAGTAACTAAGGTTTTTTTCCTAAAGTGCCTCAGTGTTTTAGTCTTCTCAGAGAGAGGTTGATAATTTCCACTGCAAACTCTTTCAGAAGAGGACAGTCTTGTTATGTCTGCTGGAACTGATCAACATAGTAATTTTTGTATGACAGTGTTTCCTGTACTACCTGATGGGCTAAGCTTTGTTAGTTCTCTTAGCAGCTCTACAACACACAATATTCCCTTACTCAAAGACACATTTATACATTTATAGAAGTTGTTGCATAACTCTGTATTAATTGGCTTCACAACCATCCAAGACAGTCAGAAGCCAGAAAGAAAACTAAAGCAGTTCCTCATTTATATAATTGAAAACCTAACTTCCAACAGCAACAAGCAACTGGGGACAGGAACAACTTCAATAAGCCATCATTCATACAATTGTACTTTGATGTCATTTTATCTTTTTTACCTCCCACAAGACATCTTTTGAAGTCCTGCTCAAATCTACTTTTACTCAATGTATGCAATATGTCCCATTTTTATTCAAGCAAAGCCTTAAGTAGCTGGCTATAATCAAGGCTTAGTAGTGAAATAAATGTGTTTGAGTTAGAGTACTCAGAATACCAAGATGATGTCTCATGTCATAAGACATGACAACTACTTTTAAAGGAATGTTCAAACGATTACATAAAATCAGATTTTTACTGTGGATCTGATGATTGAATAAGCAAGACAAATTTGGTAAGTTTTGTTTGTCTGTATGTTTTTTGCTTTTTTTGTTGCTGTTGCTGTTTGGGTTTTTTGTTTTTGTTTTTGTCAGGTACCTCAAAGTAAGCTGATAAACGTATCATTTAGATTTGTAATTTATATGGATGTCCCCACTTTTCTTATAAATGTAGAGACTTAGAATCTCTGTCTCAAAGGTACAAAATATAGACCTGCTCACCGCAGTCTCCAGGAAAATAAAAATCTTGAAGTAATTCACCACAAACAGCTTGAAATATATCAGAGGAAGTTGTCTAAAGATGAAATACAAACATTTCTACATTCTTTTGCTTTCCTATAGATAAAGAAATATTATGAAATACAGATAGGCTCAGAAAATGAAAGTTATGATAACAAATGATAGCTTTTCTTTCTCAGTGAAAGCAGACTAAGAGGACAACTGAAAATAAGTACCACTATGTCAATATCTGTGCAATATCTTGAAATATAGAGATGCACCAAACTTTAACTGGATGACAAAGAATTTTCTTTCACCCTGGAATGTGTCAGTGTTCTTCTGAATCACAAATGACATGCACGCAGAACTGCAAGGCTTTAGGCTGCATAAATTGCCAGAGGAGCAGTAAATAGTAGCATATCAAAGTGATGAGGGCTACTTTGAGCAGATTTATTCAGAGCAAACATTAACAAGGTTATAAGTAACAGAGCAGCACACAATCATGTAGTGAGCTGTGTATGAGACAAAAGAAAAAGAAATAGTTTTAGGCTCATGCTTGTGAAATTGTTAGCTAAAGTACTTTTGACTTTAGTATGAGTTAATATTTAAAAAATAAAATATACTAGTATCTGTACACATTCTTTCCTTGTTTAGACTATATATTTATCTCAACATATTGTTCTAAAAAATTAAGTCTGTTAGGATTAATTTCTCCAAACTGAGGGAAATACTAAAACCAAGAGTGAAACAAAAATCACTAAGAAAGAAAAGGTTTATGCCTGTGTATGTATTTCTGTCTATCACCCAGTTAAAACATGGAATGCTATAAATATATCTTTAACCAGGTTGAAAGCACACTGCAAAGAAGGACTTGGGGTTCTTGGTGGACAAAAAGCTTTCCTTGAACCTGCACTGTACCCTTGTGGCCCAGAAGGCCAACAGTATCCTGGGGGACATTGGGAAGATGCTGACGCCAACAGGTCAAGGGAGGTGATCCTGCCCCCCGACTCAGCTCTGGTGAGCCCACATCTGGAATGCTGTGTCCAGTTCTGGACAATGGTACATTACCCAGACACAACAAAGCAGTACTGGTCCTGCTCCTCAGTACAAGAGAGACATGGAGCCCCCATAATGACTCCAGTGGAGGGCAACAAAGATGATGAGGGTACTGAAGCATCTCTTTTACAAGAAGAAGCTGGGACAACTGGGCCTGTTCAGACTCAAGCAGAGATGGCTGAGAGGGGCCCTTATCAGTGTCTATAAGTATCAGAAGAAACAGTGGCAAGAGGCTCTTCTCGGTGGTGCCAACCCAAAGAGCAAGAGAAAATAGAAGCAGACACACAGGAAATTCCACCTGAATCTGAGGAAGAAATTCTTCACTCTGGCAGTAACCAAGCACTGGAATAGATCATCCAGAAGGGCGGTGGAATATGCCTCAATGGCAGATATTCAACAACCATCTGGATGAAAGCCTGTACCACATACTCTAGGATGATCCTGCTCAAGTAGAGAGGTTGGACCAAATCCTCTGTGTCCCATCCAACTTGATCAATTTTTTAATAATTTAAGAATTATAAAAAATTGTATGCCATAAAATCCCTTGAGTGCAACCCTAAATTATTAGTAAATCACCTTGAGCATTTTCATATTTTGTGGAAATGTTCTTCAGTTTTCAGAATCAGCAAAGAGCCAAAAAAAACCCCAATGAACCAACCAACAAACCAACCAACCAACCAACCAACCAACCAACCAACCAACCAACCAACCAACCAACCAACTAAAAATACAACAGCAACAACAAAATATAACAAAAAAAAACCCAAAAAACCCCAAGCAAAGCAAAGCAAACCAACCAAACAGCCAACCAACCAAACAAACAAACAAAAAAACCAAAAAAACCAAAGTAGAAGTCAAACCTTTTAAAGAAAAAGTATACTTCTACCAGTAGATGCCTCATAGTTTTGCTTAGACCTTAAGGTAGGAAGTATAATCTGTGTTTACACTTGGTAACATGTTCAGAATCTGGTTGCATTCAATTTACACTGGACTATTTGTATTAAAAGCCTAAAGTATTTAAACAGCTCGTATTACCTTGAATAATAAAAAGCACAAATGAACATTTCTCACTAATTAAGCTAGGAGTGAAGTAACCATAATGTCCTATTAGTGCACCTTGGGGCTATTTGACTTTCAGAAATCTTCTTCCTCTACTGGGCCTTGGTTAAGGAACCCGGATAAACCTGCCACCACTAGTTTCAGGGAGCAATATAAAGATAACTCTCTGAATGACTTTTGAAGATATACTAAGAAAATCCATAATAATCTTATGGATGTCAATTCATATACTAAGCATCTTAAATTAGTTCACAGAATACCCTGAAATGTTAAAAATAACAAGAGGAGGGAAAATACTACAGTTAAATTATATTTTAAAATTAGGTGAATTGCCTCAATAGAGAGGAGTACTTTTTCATGTCAGCAAGATAAAGTCTCACATCATTACTCCTGTTATGTTTATGTTTAGATCCTCTGATGTGGCTCCTGCAACCATGACAGGATATTTTTGAAGAACTGTCACCTGCTCCATTGAAATGACTAATCTTTTGTCAGACAAGTACTTCACAGACCACTGTGCTTTTCTTCTGCTTGTGTCACAAATATATGCTTGGCTTGTTCTAATGGAAAACATTAAATGTGATTCTTCTGTATGTGTGTGTATATATGTGCACATATTGTACAGTAGGAAGTCATGGGAAAATGCTTCCGGGGCTGGACATTTTCTGGAAAAATGTTAGAAGTCACTCAGTTATTACCAAGTAGTTAATTTTACTTCTATTCCACAGGATGATTATGATAGGTTTTTTTGTTTGTTTGTTTGTTTTGGGTTGTTTTTGATATATGTTTAGCACACACATAGGAATAGAAAACAAGAATAAAAACTTGAAAACTCCATTTTTTGATAAAAGAATCTGGAAAAGTTATTTCTAAATTATTATACTTACTTTTTCTCACTCTCTCATTCTTACAGGAAACATAATGCTTAAGTAGCCATAAGGTTTTTCAGGATTATGACAGATGAACTGGAATTACTTCTTAGCAGAAATATTGCTCTAAATTCTGAATTGAAAAAGAAATTGCACATTTAAAATATTTCTAAAATATAGATTACAAATAGAGCATCTTTATGCTACTTTATCATGTCAGAACCACTGGCTTTACTCTTCTTACATCTTAAACTGTATCATCTCAAAAAATTTCTTCCAATTGAGAGACAGATGTGTCAGATTATTTTATTTTCCCTAGCAAGTGATTTTACAGTCAGTGAAATTATTCTGACCACTGTCACAGACCTGACTGTACAACTGTATCCATGACTTTTTCAATTTAAGATTTAAAGTTCATGTATTAAAAATCTGCAGTAATCTTCTAATGAGGTGCACAAGAATTCAGGCAAGAAACCTAACCTTTTTCTTGTATACATATGTATGTATACATCTTTAAGCATATGTTTACATTTGGCCATCAACAAAGTGAACTGCAGTTGACTCAAGAGCTGTGCCAATTTACTTTGGTCAAAGTTATGGGATCCATTTATTTTAGATAGTATTCAAAGAACATTCATCCCTTGAAGTACTGGTTATTAATCCAGGTATGGATTCAAGGGAGAAAACCATTTAATTTTGAAGCAGATTCATGTTTGCATTCTATATATTTAACTGCTGGAATGTATAGTCACCAAAATCCAATAATGGGACGAGTGTTATAAAATTTTTTCACAAAGTTGGAGAAACAACTGGTAAGATAAGGATAGCCATATAGAGACATTCCAAAATAAAAACAGAAAATGAAAAATCAGGAGCAAGTTACAGTTGTTAGAATGAACATTAAAAATAGCTAATTAAAGACTCAAAGTTGTTAATTTATTTTTTTAATATACTACTAGACAAATTCTGTCATACTATTTAATTTTGTTTAAAGATCTTAGATTGTGAAATAGATTGCTTAGGTAACAACTAAAATTTTAACATCTGAAAAGAAGTACAAAAGTTACAGATGGCTCTATTTGCTTAAATAAGTCCCTGAATTGTTTTATTTTAATAAAGGAGTATCCAAACACTTCCAGGAAAACTGGCAATTTCTGAAAAAGTTTGTACAAGGTTAATTAAAGTTGGTTTTCATACTTATTCGTCAGACTACATAGACTGAACTGAGCCAAGTTTATGTAACTACTAAAGAGTCATAGTCCAAAGATTTTGACAGAGTCCAAAAACAAGTCATAGTGTAAGTTCATATCAAACATCTGTACAGGGAAGAAAGCAAGCATCTGGAGCAACAAACGACTGTGTGTTATCTTTTCATCCAATTTCCTGAAGCTAAAAGCAGGCAATAGCACTTCATCTTCTATGGAAAGAAAACCAAATGAAATGTTTGACAAAAAGCATAAAAGTGGTACCCAGGAATCTTCTTGCTGTTAGAGAGCACTAAGTACCTCTTGTCTCAGATGTAAAATAAAAATCATGCTCACAGTCAATTGACTTGCCATATATACATGATTTTCCTTTAAGATCAAAACTAAACTGTCTAGAACAGCAGAATTTCAAACACTGTAGGGATCCAGCTAAATCAAATAGACTAAAAACCTCCTGGAATATAAAAAAAGTATTATATTAAAATTTTTCATAAGGAAATAAAAATTATGAGCTGAGGATATGTAAACTCAGTCTAAGAAATAGTTTGGGGTCTGTGACTCCCCTGCATATTTTCTTTTAGGGAAAGAGGGCTTTACATCACCTTTCTTTAAAATCCAAGTTATAAATGCCTTAAAAAGGAGAATACAGCAATGGCATCTTTCAAGATATATTGCATATAAAAATATTAGAAGACAATATCAGAAGATTGGTGAAATACTTGAGACTATTTCAGCCTTTTCCCACTTTATATAAATTCATTTTTACCTAAAAATTAGTCAATCTGTGCATCAAATTTTCTCTAATTTGTTAGCTTTCATCTAAGGAGACAGCTACTTTACTTTTAGCACAGTACTTATTTAAGAGAGAACTGTCATTAATGTCTTAAGCAACTGAATTCCAATTGTGCAATACTATCCTACAGCAGACTTACGTGGCACTCAGGGTGTTCCACCAGGGTTATTGGATATTCTTTTCACTGCCCACACATCACTTTTTGCTGGCTACAGCTCTTTCTTATTTTCTGTCCTTAACTTGAATAATTTTTAAAGCACATCTGTAGGCACATCCTGGAATATATCCTACTTACTGTAACATGAAAAAGTATGTCAACTTCTAATGAAGATTATGGGACAAGCCAGTGAGCATAATTCACAATTGATGTTCATCCCTTTCTAAAGGAAAACAGTTTCTAAGAGTACTCAAATGAAAATTTACAAGCAAAAATCATTTAATGCACAGCCTAGGACTTCATGGATGAGGTTTTGTCATTGAAAGAAAACAGTTACCAAAGCAGCAAAATTTGAAGTCTTACATATATATATATATATATATGTATATATGGACCTAAATTTAGGAGTATAGTAGTTTGCTTCTTAATACGTTCTGTGCTTTGCACTTCTCCAGTGTAAGAAAGGAAAAGCTCCACCTGGAAGTTCCTGCAGACCGTCCTGTGTCTGGAGACAAGTGTGTCATGCTGTGTTTTACTCTCAGAATGGGAGCACAAAATAGTGGATAACTGATTAGTTGTAAAATGTCCTTTGCTCTCCTTTCCAAGAACTGAAAGGATTATTAACCATGGCTTCCAGCACTGATTTTCCCTGCACAAAGCAGCTCCAAGGGGTGGCCATGAATTAATTTTAAGCAGTGTTATTCATTGATCAAGTGCTACACTACAGGCAAGTTCCCATTTCTAATTGATGTAACCATAGAGCAAAGATCTGTTTCTTTAACTCGTTGAATTGGCTAGGATGATTATGATTCCCTGGAAAACAAGCAAGGAAGGTTTTTGTTTTGGTGTTTTGTTTTGGTTTTTTAAAAAATTTGTTAAAACATACATTTCAAACAGGTATATCTGTAGAAGGTATTGTATGCTGAAATGTCTACTGATAGTCTTCTGAAGAGTGATTTTTGCATCTAAAAGGAATGTTCCAGATATATAACTTCATAAGAATGCACTCAATTAGAATACATAGTTGGACTTTAAAAACCTGACAAGCANTTGGTTTTTTAAAAAATTTGTTAAAACATACATTTCAAACAGGTATATCTGTAGAAGGTATTGTATGCTGAGATGTCTACTGATAGTCTTCTGAAGAGTGATTTTTGCATCTAAAAGGAATGTTCCAGATATATAACTTCATAAGAATGCACTCAATTAGAATACATAGTTGGACTTTAAAAACCTGACAAGCAAACTTGGTTCATAATTACTAAGAGGATTTCACAACTTTTAAAGTTTGGTTACTTCACAACTGGCATTCTAGACCGAGGCATTGTTATAGATTAGTTTTAGAGGAAAAATATCACAGTTATATCCCTCTCCACCTTTTACTTGTAATTTATCATTACTAACTGGGATAAAAAGGTTATTTAAGAACTATCAAAATATTTTAAAATAAATGGAAAGAGTGTTCCTTTTACAAATATTACTTTTTTCTTAAACTAAGTTTTACAACCTCTTGCCTTAGTTGATAAATTAAGCCACACATTTTCTATTTGACTGTTTTACCAAGTAATTTTAAAAATTATTTCCTGAAGAAAACAAACTAACAATATCTAGGGATTCCTTCCTTAGGTCTGCCAAGTCTTTAACCTCATGCTTGTGTATGCTTCTTAACAAGTGTTCAAGGGATTTACTTTTCACTATCTTCTATTGTAAAAGTATTCATTTAAGTAAATTATAAGTGTGATAAAACTTCCTTTTTGAGAAACTTCATCTTTCATGCAGCCACACTGAAGGTTCAGATTAATTATCAGCAAACTACTTAGCTTGATCTGAATCTGAACTGTTACAGACTGATGGTTAACTTACAGTTGTTAATAGAAAATAAATGCGTATACACACACACATAAAATCTTAACTTTGAACCTCTCAACATTTCTTCATTGCTTTAAAACAAATGCTTAGATGTTAAGAAGACATAGAAAATTTTCAGACCTAGATGCCATAAAAATTAATTGCAGAATAGTTTCAAGTTAAGTAAAATCCTAAAAAGCTGATAACATATATGGACAAAAGTAATTTTTTAAAAAGCAGCCATAGTAGCAGATTTCTGAATATGTGAAAAACCACCATTCTGTTAAAGTGACTTCTATTTCCTATCTCATAAGAGATTTTAAAAATTAAAAAATATAAACTCTTGAGACAGGAGTAAAATGATTGCTGTTCATAAAACTCTGCAGCTGTGACTTTCACAATTTTGATCCCAGTATTGGAGAGTATCTTCAGAATTCACTGAATATTGATCTTGCTTTCAACAGTCAAAATCAGATATCCCTCAATTTCCACCACTGCCTATTTGGAACTATTTCACACCTTCTGCAGAAATCTTAGCATCTTGTTGGAGTGATAAGCAACCTAGACATATAAAAATACTCCTACCTATCCGTCAGCTCATTCATATCTGAATATGCATAATTGGTCTCTGAATATGCATAATTGGTCTCTGAGGACTAAAGAGTATAGTTCAAAGCAACGTTCTGTGTTTGGACTAATTTCTTTTATTTTCCTTTTTATTGCAGCTGAGTCTTTGACCAAAGCATCTAGAAATTGCTAGAAATACTATTTTATTAATAATAAAGTTTTAAATTTTAACTACTTCTCTATTTAATGAGGGAGTACACATTTCTCAGAGACAGTTGTGTTTTACCAGTGATACAAGGAGAAAGCTGACAAATCAATGAGAAAGCTGAAGAATCAGGCAATGGTCACAGCAGCAACATTAATCACATGTCATAGAAATCTCCCTGCTATACATAAATTGACATGTTGTCTTTTTCAGAAAGATGTCAGGGTTGCTC
>VWZN01014169.1:14686-34405 GCA_013396955.1 Regulus satrapa
TGACATTCAGGCAGAACGTTCTGTGTTTCAGTTTATTTCAGTTTATTTCTTCTACTTATATTCAGTTTATTTATTTTCATTTGAATCTATTTCCTCTCATTCTGCCACTGGGCACCATGGAACCTTTCTCCATTCTCTTAAAAATAGTGGATGGTTCAGTCACGAGATCTCAGTAACATTTCTATTTAGTATTTCTGTCCTATTGGTTGGATTATATTGCCTTATTAGCAATTCAGATTGTGTGTCAAAATCATGGGAAAAAACAAGCAAAAGATATTAAACTGAGTCAGATTAAAACTTTTCAAGGCCTTAACTGTAAAAATAAGTTACAGTATTATAAAAATACTATCATTTTAGTTTCTTAGATGGAAAAATATATAATTGCATAAATAAGAAAACTCCATTATTTATCAAATAATTAACTGCAAATGAATACCATACTAAATAGTATATTATTTTTTAATTTTAAACTCCCTTCCTTATAAAACTGAAATTGATTATACTATTTTACTTATTAATATTCTCTTGCATACTTTAGGAAAATTACATTGAAATAGCTCTATGAGTTCAAATGTTAGAAAATTGAAACTTTTTTTTTTATACAAACTCTTGTGCATTGTCTGTATAGCTTTTGTTGGTTTAATTGTATCCTAATGGCACAGATATAAAACACAAATGGTTGCTGCTCGCCTAAATTACATTCCCGCCAAGAAATTAATTGGAGAAGCTACAATTAACATATATAAAATTATGAAATGGTGCTATATGGGAAAATAAATACTTTTGTAGGAGCTGCTGAAAGGCAAAAGTGTGATACATGAAACAGATTTATAAAATTTCTATTGACTCAATTTAGGCATTATGGTAGAAAATGTATATTTACATCAACACAGGAAGAGTAAAATTAAACCTTTTTATTAGAGCAACAAATCTGGTTAAATGAGTCAACGGAAGATATTAAAAAATACATCATCTCTTAAAGCCACAGAATCTTTCACTGTGGAGCATTTAAATAAAAGGTTGGTAAGTAAATCCTGTTTCCAGTACATTTGAATATTTTTGACCATATCATGCTATTATTTTATGGGATCTTTTCACAGAAACTTATTTTAGTTCTGCTGATACACGCATTATCTGTTATAACCATTGCACAAGAAAATGTGAAATCTCATATTAACTATATACATGTGGAAATAGAAGACTAAAATGAACATGATGAAGAAGGAAAATATTCCCAGACTTTATCACACCTTTAAAACAAATCAGCAACCAATGCACACAAAAAGTATGCAAACACATTAAACCAAGTTCTAGATAAATGATGAATGTTGTGTTGCAATTAACTCTGTCAGAATATGGGAAACACCTCTATAAAAAGAATGCTTTTTTTTTTTTTCAAAAATAATATATGTATGGCATCTAGTAGTACAAAGGACTGAAGAAATATATAGAACAGGCTGTTCAGATATTGTGGCAGTGTGGGCAAGTGGAATTTCTTATTCATAGCTTGTGAAACTGTCAGCTTTTAGCAAATTTCACTGCCTAATATCACAGACTATAACACTAAGAAATTTCATTATCTTGTCTGCGTGCTCTGCAAAAAACTGCTTCCTCATGCTGGAGCACTCAGCGATGTCCACAAGAGGTTTTCCCACTGCCTTAGCTAAACTGGAAGACTTGACAGAATTCTTACTTTGTTTATGCCTTTAGCATTGACATGCAGTCCTTCAAAATGGGCCCCATATGCCAGTGTCCTTGAAAAACCTTAGAAGGTTGATAAAATTGGAAGATGGAAAAAGGGAACTCTGGAGAAGGAAGTAATCCTGGAAAATAGCACCTTCTAACTATTTTTTTTTCCTTGCTCATCATGCTCTTCTTCTACCAATTGTGGTTAGCATTGCCAGGATAAAAAGCAGTGCTTCTCTATTTTTCAACTTTTTAGTAGGTTCTTTGCCAAGTTGCTGGATGGCTGCTGTCGCTCATTTTAGACTGACAGGCCTTCACAGCTCAGGCCATGCATTGAAGCCTCTACTTCTTTTTGACCAAGGAGAGATGAGCAACAGCCTGCTACTAATTTTAGGGTACGGAAAGGCAGACGAAGTCAGGTGTCAGAGGAAGAACTGGCTTAAGAAGGGCAGTGCACTTCTTTCTGTTTCCTTACTGTGGCCTTGGAAAGCACAAAGCACAATCAGTGCATTCTGAAAGTCAGATTCATTAGACATTTACAGGTTTGTGAAACAATGGTTTAGACTCAGTAAATCCATTTTAAAACCATCAATACATTATGCACAGGAGCAGGCTGGTTTGTTTTTTTGTTTGTTTGTTTGTTTGTTTGTTTGTTTTTAATTTTAAATGGCTTTATAGGCTGCACTCTGCTGAGCTTCAGTATTTTGTCAGTTAGTAGTGGCCACCTGTTCTTTCCAGCGCTGGCTAAAATGTCTTGTGGATTGACAGTGGTTTCAAAGATACAGTGTTAATGTTTAAGGTCAATATTGTACAAAATTCTATCAAAATCTTAGAAGGTGTCTAATTACTTGCAGTATTGGTGATTATATTTTATCCTATAATCTTTACTATCCCCAAAAGTAGATCTTGTGCATCCTCAGTTGCTGAAATTGGATTGATAACTGGACATACAAAAGTCAGCTGCAGATTCTCAGTGTTAGGAACAGCCAGATCTGGTAGCTGGACTCAGGTGAGGTTGCTGAGTGTCCATAATCCTGCATCTGACTGGGATACCCTCTTTATGCCTCAGTGTGTACAGGGATCAGACTTTTATACATAACCTGACACCTAGGTACCTGTTTTCCTATTAACATAAATTTACATAATAAGCAGAATCAGCACATGAAGCAGCGCAAGGAAGGACCCCTGAACAGTCCCAAAATAAAGTTCCTGAGAGTGTTACTGTGACTTCTATGAAGTGACAGCTCTATCTGACACCATCCACATCCACACTGCAAAGTCCATCCCACTTGTATTTTTCACACTTTTGCCTTCATTTCATTCCACATCACAGCTCTCCATGAACCTCTGCCCACAAGGCCCCTTTCCCCTTCAAAATACATTTCCTCATCTCGCTGCTTTCTTGCAGAAAGAGGGATTTCTCTCCATCATATTGATGGAAACTTCCACACCATAGTGTCTGGGACATTCAGTTCTTATAAAAATTTTCTTGTATCTTAGGTAGAGCTCTTTACAGAGATATTTATGAGAAAAATATACTTGGCTCTGCAAATTTCTCCAATTACCTTTATACTAAAAGTGCCTATTCCTCTTCCACATACTGCAGGTTCAGGTTTTGGCCTAGGTAAGAACTGGGAGAGCCAAGCCTAGTGCTCAAGTGACCATTAAATTATTATCTAGTCCCTATATTTTACAAAACATTTCTCCTTTACATTTCCTGCTCCTATCATTTTCTGGATTTTAGTTATAAGTCTCACTGGCTGGCCAGGTCCTGCATCTCAGTGATATCATCCTCTGTACGCAAGTATGAAAGGATATAAGGTAATTCTGAAGTGGGGAGGGAGGAAAGAAAATCCCACATGCATTGCCCTCAGGTGTCCTATGGAGCTCCAAAACCAGCGAGTGCTCTTTCCTGATCCTCTGTTACTTGAATTTGTTCAAGTCAAGTATAATGTTTTCAGACATCGTATGTGATCCCTTTCAGTCAGAACTTCCAGCTGTTGACCAAACTCCCATTGGGACAGTCTGGAAATTACCTCCTGTAAGTTCTGTAAGTTTACAGAACACAGTGGGCCTTCAGCATCCTGGGCCATACAGGCGAGGAGGAACAGCATACACGCTGATGGACTCAGACGTTACAGGGTCACTGATTCAGCCAATATGGGAGAGCTTTGTGAAGGACCCTGGTTCAGCCAATATGTGGGAGCTTTGGTGGGTATTACCTGCTGGTGATAACTGTGGGAGAACTCCCATATCGAAGAAGAAGTATGGATGCCTTGCTCTTGAGGCATTAGACACTTACAGCAGACAGATAGTTCTCATAAGACTAATATTGGTTAAATACTGTTATCTAGGAAAGATTTAAACAACTGGCTGGTTTATGAAATTATTTATATTTATTTCTTTTAAAATTAATTGTATGCATAAATTTGTTTTACATGGAAGAGTTCTCACCTAAGCCAGTTCTTGGTTGACAAAGCCTTGTTTAAAAATGCCAAAAGCTAAGTTTTGCAGTCTTGCAAAACTTTGAAAGTTTTCTCACAAATTTTCCCTAAACCAGGATACAGTCTTTAAATCTAGATTTAATTGTTTAAATAACTGTGATTTATCATGGAAATAAAGGAATTTTAATTTTTTTACTATCTATGTCACAAAAGAACCCTACAATATTTAGATGACATGAAGCTGGAGGAGGTGGTCCAGAAGTGCTGTGAATGCCTTTGCATCAATATCTGCTGGTGTTTGGAGAAAGCTGACATTCTTGATATTTTTTAGTCCTCAAAAGTAGATTTTCAAGTGAAAGACATTACTAATAAAGGTCTTCCTCAGTCTAGAATTTCTGTTAATCCGATTTTTAAAAATATGCTAATATATATTTCAGATTGATAGGCATCTGTGAGTCAGAATCATGGCAAAACTCTTCAGACATAAAACAAGATGACAACTAACAGGTGCAAGATCAGGTAATTTTCAAAGTTTGTCAGTCACAGACTTGCAGCCTGGATTAGCCTTGGCTCATGTTGTCTCATGCTGAGTGTCATGGTTGTGCATAGAAAGAGAACATGCAGAGAATCAAATAACTCAATTTCATAGAAAAGTAGCTTTCATTAGTGTACTGAATATCAAGGAATTTATTTCATATATCAAATGTCATAAAATTAGGGGGATACAGAGTGACTTTGAACAATCTCACAATGCAGTGAAAAAATATCCAGTGAGGAAAAATTTTAAACAAATTATTGTGTATATTAATACTATTTGTAAGAATAAACCTCTGCTAAGCATTTAGGGTGGTAAATGCATGAGAGCAAGAACATGTTCCCTACCTTCAAAACCAACTCAAATGAGGAGACCCGCTTAAATGCATAATGTATATAAAACCAGCAACATGAAGGTCACTTTCTCAACTGAAAAGATCAAGTGAATGGTAGAGGTATTTTGAGTTGTTCTGAAATGCGCTTGTATACATACAATCAATGAGCAACAAGTCAAAGATGTCAGTCTGTAGCAGAATAGGATAGCTTTATTTTTCTTAACTGCAAGGGAAGCATGCCTACTTCCCTATTTAACTTTCACCCTTTGAAAAGATATTTACTGTAGGATACTAGAATGAAACGTAATACTGTACATAAGAAATAGGGGAGATTGTGAGTTTATTTGGGGTTTTCTATTATTGCTTGTTTGCGGGAGATTTTATTTTCTAAAAGTGCTATACTGAAGCAAATAATATCTGAAAATAACATAACATTTTAGAATTTTAGGTTTGAGAATTTTGGAAAGAAGTACAGATTAAGACATGCACGAATGTGTCTCTGTCGTATTCAATTCAATGAGTTACAAGGAAAAAGTACAAAAAATATAAAATAAAAAAAAAAACACCAACAAAACAAAACAAAAAAACCAATTCTGTGGAGTCAGCCATACATTTCTCAGAATTACACTAATAGCAGCAAAGCAAGGCTAGTAATTTTAAACTTTGCCTTACTGAAGATGATGTGGTGTGTAATCGTACCTGAAAAGAAATCAGGGATTTCAAGGAGTCCAATAAAGGCAAATTCCATAAGTGACATTCTTTGCCATGTCATGAGCATTACTTATTGGGTGTTAGCTTGTTCCCCAAATACAAAATATCAGTTGATATTTTGAAAACTACAAAATGCCTGGGACATGTGCATGTAGCCGCTGTTGGTGACACAGAACACCTACAGGAGATGAAGGTCACAGGGCACCTAAAATGGCACCATGTGCTTTTGGTTAGGAAACTGGATCTAATTCCATGTCTCCAACAGAAACTGATAGCACAACACAGAGAAAGGCAGATACCACTGCTGTATGATGAAGTGAATTTGTTGTCACCCTAGGCAGACACAAGTGACACCATAGCTAGACTGAGGGGAAAGGGGGAAAAAAGACAGTACTTTTTCTCTCCTATGGTCAATGATCTTAGTTCTGGGGTAAAAATCCTAGGTTAGATTTAAAAAAAAAAAAAAAAAAAAAAAAAAAAAAAAAGCTGCCTGCAGGAATATGTAACACCAAGCATTGAAAAACATTCATAAACTAAATTAGAGTGGATGTGTTACAATTTTGAGATTGCAGTTGGATGGAAGTTGTTAAGTGCAACTGTGTTAAGATTAACTGAAGAGGGAGATTGTGAAAAAATTTCTTGGAAATAGCAGTTATCAAAAACATAGCTTTTGAAAACCAGAAACTTGGGGGAGGTTGCACACAGAGGCAGCGAGACCATTTCAGTGAAGATTTGTCTGTGGGTCTGTGCCAGTTCTGGAGTAACTGGCACATTTTCCCACGGTTCTTCACAATGTAACCATTAGAGTGGATGAGGGTAGTTTAACGGTGACACCTGTCCCCAGAAATCCTAGAGCCCACCCTGAAAAATTACAGCAATTCTATAGCTGTGAGAAATGAATCATAAGGAAGGATCTGAATGAGATTTCTGCAGAGAAATTCCGCAATCAGATACTACATATGCAAGTGCTGTACTGAGGACACAGCCCACAGTGATATTTACTTACTCAGACATAGGAACAAGGTCTGAAGGGTATCAGATCTCTTTCTTAGGTCAAAGAAACAGAGATATAGGAATGTTTCCTGTCTGTGTACTGTCTTCATGCTCATCTGTTAGTAACAGAGAGAGAACAGGCAGGAGAGAGCTTGGCAGGACACACTTTCAAGATCATCAAAGAAAGGACCTTCTCATTTAGATTTGATTTATCTGAACATGAAAATTGAGTGCTGACAGGGCAAAGATAGAAGAAAACAGTACGCATAGCTCTGTAGAAATTCTGTAAGTCACTTCTCAAGCCTACAAGCTTGTTTCTCAAATACTAAACAATAATAATATTTAGCCTTACAAATAATTACAGATCTGTGGATGATGACAGTGGTCAGGGAGAAGGAGTTGAATCTTTCCCAGGCTAGCCCTGGGGAAGGCATGAAAAAGTCTGGAGAAAGATTTAAACAAACTTAGCACCTGGTGCTTGTGCAAATGCCACAGCATGAGATACGTGCTGTTTATGCTGTTTACCAAAGGGTGTTGATCCTTCCTGCACCAGTACACTTAAAGTATTCTTTGTTAGACAATAAATTTCAAGCACTCAAAACAGACTATATACACATCTATGCTTCCATAAAACCTGGTCACTTCTGCTATAGAGTTTTGAGTCACTGTTTCTTGCCACTTTTAGCTCAACAGTGACACAAATCTACTGTGACTCTATAACTCTCATTGAGAGATCCACACACTTGATATTTAGAACTCAATATGTGTATCAGACTCAGTACATCTAAAATTTATTAGATACTCTTTTTCTGATATATCAGAAATAACAACCAGGAGAGTTAAAAGGAGTGAAAACTGCTTTCCAGCTGGTGGCCTCCAGCATGGACTGGCATAGGGGCTCTTTTCTTCCCAAGTCTGAGACTCTGCACTTCTCCACATTGAACAGCATGAGGTTCCCAAAAGCCCAGCTCATTTCACAAGTCTGTCAAGATCCCTCTGGATGGCAGCACAACCCTCTGACATATCAGCTACTCCTCCCAGTTTAGTGTCTGCAGCAAATCTGCTGCAGGTGCAATCTGATCCCTCACCCAGATCTTTTAAGAAGATGTTGAACCAGATTGAACTCTGATCTATATTGATAATTTCTGGCCTCCAACCGGACTTAGTGCCACAGAACACCACCCTCTAGGCCCTACCATTAATTTCCAGTCCACCTCACTCTCTTATTGGCCTGTCCATTTATCAACAGGCTATCTGTGGGGATATTCCTGGACAGAGTGTCAAATTCCTTACTGAAATCAAGGTAAACAAATCCACTGCTCTCCCGATACTTACCAAGATATTTACCAACATTTCATTGTTGAAGTTGCTCAGGTTAGTCAGTCATGACTTACCCTGATGAAGCTGAGATGACTACACCTGATGACCTTGCACTTCTTGTGCCACAAGCACATGCTCATTCTTTAATAGTTTCTGGAGTCATAAAAATTAAACCCCGTTTCTGGCATCAGTCCTAAGTTGCAGAAATACGAATTAATTATTATCTGAGTAGTGTAAGCTCTCACTCATTTTGTACCCTGGCATGCACTGTTTGACAGAGAAAAGAACATGAGAGAGTTCCTTTCATTGGTTTGTGCTCCTGGCCACTGGTGTGACTGGTGATGAGACAATTAGTCATGTAAAGCCTTTGGTGAAACCAGACAGATCTACTAGTCAGGAAAAAAAGCATCATTTTTTGTGCTTGCAGAAGAGTTCTATTCTCAGAGATCAACAAAACTCCTTTCCATCTAGGAGAATGCATTACAAGTAGTTTTAGACAAGACTTTTTCAAATGTAAAGTGGGGTTTGGGGAAATGTTTCAGCAATGTTAAGTACTTGGAAATTCTTCAACATGACTGGAATGTCCTGGTTTTGATGAAAGCTCCTATTTTTGTCAACAGCCTGTGGGTATATGGTAAGATACAATGTGCAAGTAGTCGTTAGGACTAACAGTGTCTAGCAGTTCAGTAGATTTACTTATTTGTGGTTTGTGCTTAGGATAACCAAACAAATTGGCCAGAAATGCTGTAGTTTATAGGCAAGCTAAAGCATAAATTAAGGATTACTTCAGGAGAACATCTTCAGTTTGAGGCTCAATTGAAGAGAATATAACTTGCCTTAAGTTTCCACTTGAATACCAACTTTTCCTCTTTCAGAAGGGTTTTATCATTAGTTACTGCCATATGTGAATTTGCTCTTTGCCAGCCCTACATCATTCATTTAATTTGTTTCTTAACTTGCAAGGTTGTTGATCATCAAGGACATAAATCAAACTGTAGTTCCATTCTTTTTGCATTTATTTTCACTGCATATAATGCTTTCCTCACTCTTTTACTTTTTCTAATTCTCAGAACGGTTTATGGTAGTTTTCAACTCTCAGATCCAGACCTTTGCTTCTGCTCTGATAAACCTTTTGCTTTTATTCTTAGAACAGTCGCCTGTCTCATGAAGAAATACTTTCACAAATAATTTTTCTTCACACACATGAATAGTTATACAGCAGGTTCTCTCCTTTTGAAGTGTCCTTTGTATTTTAGATCAGGGTGTTATAGATTCAGTCAATGTATCATGGAAATGTATGACATGTTTAATAAATCAATCCTAAAAATAGCCATCTCAGTACTTTCTAAACTCAGAATATGATATTTAATACATAAATTTAAGTGATTAATTATCCCTATTTGCAATAGGTATGGAATCTGATATAAAAATATAGATCTGCTACTTTACTAAAGTTTATAAAGGTTGACGGAAGTTTCAGTCTTTTATAGTTAGAGTATATATAGCATATTAAAAAAAAATAAAAAATAGGTATACATGCACACCAAAATAAAAATATTTGGCTTTGTTTGATGGTTGTTTTTGTGTTCTAACCTTTGTCTGAAATTAGGAAAAAAAGTTAAAACGAAGCATAGCTAAGATTAATTGAATATTTTTGTTGTTGTTTACCCTTACTATTCAGTCTTTTTATGGAACTGCTTTTTCTATATGACAAGAATGTTTGTTTTGGCTGGGGTAGAGTAAATTTTCTTCCTGGTAGCTGGTGTGGGGGTGTTTTTTGGATTTGTGTTAATACACACAACACACAGGGTTGATAATTTGAGATGGTTTTGTTACTGCTTGAGCAGGGCTTACACAGAGCCAAGGCCTTTCCTCCTTGTGCTCCTATGCTGGTGGGAAACTGGGAGGGGACACAGCCAGGACAGGTGACCCCCAGTGACCACAGGAGTATTCCAGACCATGTGCCATCATGCTCAGCGTATAAAGTGGGGACAAGAAGGAGGAAAGGGGAGGACGTTTGGAGAGGGTAGTGTTTTGTCTTCCCAAGTCCCTGTTACACAGTTGGATCCTGGTTTTCCTGCAGATGGCTGAACACCTGCCTGCCCATGGGAAGCACTGACTGAATTTCTTTGCTATTTCTTTATTATTTTTTCTATATCCTTTCTTTATTTTTATTTACTGAGCTGTCTTTATCTCAACACACAAGTTTTCCAGCTTTTACTCTTTCACTTCTTTCCCTGATCATGCTGGTGGGGGAGTGAGCAAGTGGCTGCATGGTATTTTGTGGCTGGCTGGGGTTACACCATGAGAACAAGTGAGAAATAGGAGAACTTATGCTAAAATCCTTACTAAATCAAAATGTGTTGAAAAGCTTGGATTTGTATTCCTGCAGCTGAGTCAAAAAGTGTAGTTTTGAATCAATGGAAGTATCTGAAGCAGGAGCAACTTATATTGTATATTTGTAGCAGTCCTGGATAAGGACTGTAACATAGATGAATTTCAGCAAGGGCGCTGTTTTTCTTATGATAACTAAACCAACATGAAACATCTCCCGAGGAAAACCTTGTGGAAGGAATTGGTGTGAAAAAATCCATTATTAAAAGGTATGTGTTAGAATAACAACTTTTGCAGGGAGTTCTATCCTTACTACTTTACAATTGAATGATATAGTCCATTAGATTTAACACACAAAAAATAATTCCCAAATGAAACCATATTTACTGTGTATTCTTTTTGCTCTCTTTCAATAATACATTGTAAGTTACTTTAAAAAAGATATTCAGATTCCAAAACATTTCTAATGTTTTAAATTGCACTTTCAGTTTTTTGGGAAACACACTGAAATGTCCATTTTTTGGGAAAATGATCTTGCCCATTTTTATAGATCACACAAAATACTGCTTCTGATCAAACTTCTATTTATGATTTTTTTTTTCCTTTGTGATATCTTACTATCTAATTTTCTCCCTTAAGTCAGATTTGGTGGTGGTGGGAAAGCACTTCTTATTTAAAACACTTGTCTCAGAGGCCTGTCATTGCTCATTTTGCCCTGACATTTATGCAGCAATATCTGCTTGGAGTTAATACAGTTAGGTAAGTCTAGGCAGTGTTCCAAAAGGAACCATTTTGCTTTACAATGAAGCAATCCCCTCTCAACACAATTGCAGAAATATCCATCCTTGGCTGAATGGCATGTTTATGATTCCTCAATGTTTTTTTTTTTTATTTTTCATATTTGTAATACCAGTTGCAACTTAGTTATTTCAGTCAACAGCATCAAGTAATTTTTAAGTCTGTTCTCAGACATCATGAAATAAATCAATACAAGCAAGGGATTGTATTTTCCAGAACATACTTCTTCACTGGATGCTGAAAGATATATTTTCCAAATTAAATATTTACCCAAGAAAACTATATTTTGATTCTGTGTACTTTTGAAAATTTGGCATTCCCAGTTTAGTAAAGAGTTGTGCAAGCTCTTTCCCTTTGGCCATAATACATGCAATACCCCTCAGTCACTAAAGAATAAAAAAATCTTTCAGAGACTTATAGTTTCTCATGACAGAGAAAAAAGCCATGTTTATATAACTTATTCCTAAACCACAACAAAAGAAAAATGCTGTATTTTGGAGATAGTGCTCTCATGAAAAGATTATGCCCTTCTCTCTTCATCCAGGATGATATTTGGATATAAAACATTGTAGAAATGTATGCTTTCAGCTAGAAATGGGTGAAAATTGTTTAAAAAAAAAATGAAGGGGAAAACAAGGAAAGCACAAAATTGTTCTGAAGCATGAACAAAGCTAAGGGACCATTTTTAATCTCATTGGCTCCAATACTGATTCTTTCGGGGGGGGGCGCAAGGGAATGGCTTAACCATTTCAGTGGCCAAGCCACTGAATTTCACCAGCAGCATTACTTTAGGCATAAAATATAGTAGTCATGCTTAACTAGCTGTATGATAACATTTATGAAGATTCACTGGTTTGTTCTTGTAGTATTTGAAGACAGGAATTTTAAACAAACACTTTCTTATTAAATACTGACAGACATGTTTTATTATAATTCTAATAAGCTAGGTACCAGAAACGTGTGCACACTCACTTCTCTACAAAAGTGCCCGTTTCAAATTGATAAGAACTCTTCTAGGCTCTGTAGCTGGAGCACACTCTGTTAATAGGGTGTCCTGTACTCCAGGCAGTAACTGGGTACAACTTCTCCTCAAATGTGTGTAGACCAGACCTTGTTTAAGCTTCTGGTTGCAAACTCTTGTTCATTAATTAGTATGTATAATAGCCCTGGATGTTTAGTGACACCTGTGCAACACTTTTCTCTGCCTTTCACCTGCTGTCCTTATTGGGGATTTTATTAAAAACCTCAAATTTCCAGTAGCTTAAAAAAATCAGGTACACGTTTTGATTTTCAATTGAATTATTTGGATAATCATAGAAGTTATGAAATCACAAGCTCTATTTAATGTATCATGATTAGTAGATCCATATTTATTAAGTAGCTTACATTGATAACAGAATTCTAAGAAGATGGTCATTACTATTTATAATAATGCCCTACATATATAAGAGGAAAAAAATGTACATAATAATTATTCCTTTCAATTTTAAGGACTAGGTAAAGTGATTATTAGCTTCATTTGTTAGCACTTGATACATGGATTACATATCTACTACTCACACTGAGAAAATGACTGAATTTCTACAGCAACACCACAAATTAAGATTTTGTGCACTAAAATTTTATACAGTACACAGTATGCTCACTGCAAGAACCCACTTCTGCTAAGTAGGTGTTAGGTGAGTACTTGGTGCTTACTTTAAAGTGAATCTGTCTTAAAATAGATAAGAATAGATAATAGGTAGCTCTAGATATGATCTTATGAACGCCACTTTTGATTGGATGCTTTGGGGTGTTAGCATATGTAAGAACTTGATTTTAAAATAATATTAAAGGTGGTTAATCACATTTATTCAGATGCTCTCAGAATCCTTAATAGGTCACCAGAATATGGGATACAATTTAAAAGCTAGTAGGAACAAGAATCTTAAGAAATATCCTCTTTGAGAGCATCCTCTACACCCATAGGGAAAAGGAACTCATCAGTCTTGCATTTAGTTTCTAAAAATATGTGGAACAGGATGGAGGAGTCCTGAAAACAAACAGATTTTTTTTCATAATAATGGAAGGAAAAGTAGAAATTAAACATGAAATCAACTTACTGACTGTTTTTACAGAGAGTATTTATTTCTGTGTTTATGTATCCTCTTTCTTAACTCATTGCTAAGTAAACATTTTCCTTCAGGTTTGCCTGGTAAACACCCTCTGCATAGCTCTTCCAAAAGGAAAATCAATAACTGTGATGGCTCACACAGAGCTAGAAATATAGTACCTTAAACTCAGTGTGGTTGGACCCAGGCCACAGGCTGATTTGTCAAATGGTCCCTGACCTGGTGGCATCATACAGGAGTTGTCTGAAAGTTCTGACTCAAACTTGCATGTGTTTGTCATCATGAACATGTTCTCCTCCCCTCAGAGGGGCACCTTGTGCCTGTGAAGTTCCTGCTTGATGTCTTGCCTGGCACCCATCTCCTCCTGTCACATGGGACAGCCAACCTCCACTACTTCCCAACATGGTGCATTTAACCAAGATTTTACTGAAAAAAACCCATACTGCTCATATGGCCAGAAAGATAAATACCCCAATACAAAAAGATTGTGTGGCTTGAGACAGGCTAAATCAATTTAACTGGGGTTTAATGAGGATTTAACTGGTCTTGGATTAAAAATCCGGCGATTTTCAGTTTCAGACAAGGTGTTAAACATAATCTTAAACATCAGGGCCAGTAATCCTAGTCTCAGAGCCAAAAATTGTGTAAATATACTGAGTAAGATATGCTATGTAGTCTAAAATTCTTGTCTGAAGTCTCTACTTCAGGTATAATTATAAAGACATTCAGTTCTAATAAAGAAAAAATTCTCTGCACAAACAAACAACAACAACAACAACAAAACAAACAAACAAACAAAAAACCAGAACAAAACAAACCAAAATAAAACAACAAAAAAAACGAACACAATGAAAAAGAAACCAAGAGAAAAATAATGAATTCATGGTGGTTTTGAAATACAAGATAAGCAAATTAAGTATTTCTCTGCAAAATATATATATTATGAAATCATATTCACAGCATATATAAGCGGTATTTCAGAATTTTAAACTCTGTGTTGGTTTGATAGGTAGCAGTTAATGCAGGAACTATGATGGTGGAAGACTTAATCTGATACTCAAAGAGGTAACTAAATTTGTTCTTAAGAATACCTTGTGTTTTCTATTCTTTCCTTCTGAGATTTGGGATGCTGCTTCTCTGAGGTTAGTCTTATGTGATTTTTTTTAAAGCTCTAATTGCCTAATTAGCTGCTGTAATGCAAGGACAAAATTTCTCTCAATATTCACTGTGAATTTTCCTATTAATATAAAAACAAAACAAAACAAAAAAAAAAAGCCACCAAAAAAACCCAAAACAAAACCAAAACAGCAGTTGGAAATTCTTACATAGGATTCCTGGAACTCTCATGAAAATGTTTCCATACTCCATACTTAGTCTTTTAAATTTTGCAGTGGCTAAAAATTCCTTTATGCAGTTAGTGACACTAACCTTATCTGTCATTAGTTTGAGTAAATAGTCCTTAGTGCTTTATATCAATGCAGTGAGATTTTAGCATAGCTCTTTCATATTTAAGCAATATATAATCATTATCATTCACACCTTTTAATTTTATTTATCCATGAATGATAATGGAGATAAAGCTTTTTTTTTCTTTTTATTTATTTATTCTTTTTTCATTGTAGTCTTGGGTTACAGATAAACTGAAGAGCATTGAAAGAAGTAACATAAAATGCCTGAATTCACAGACTGTAGCTTCATTCATTTTTATGCATCCTGTATAAATAAATCAAGAAATTGTTACCTGTTCAACTAGACTGCTGGTCTCTTTGTTTCTTTGTTTGTTTTAACATATGGATTTTGATTTATTGATCTTGAATCTTAAGAAAATACTCTCATAATTAAGACTATACAATAACCTCTCAAACTCATCAGTTTTATTCTAAATCTGTTTATTTCTGTGCCAAATTAGCCTATATTAATTTTGCATGCATATCAGAATATGATAATGTAATTTGAAAATTTGCCTCATCTCAAATTAAAATGCAAGCACCTCTTTATTTATAATTCTCTATTAAATTGAAGCTTTAAAATTCTTTAATCAATATTGTATCAGCAAACTGATTTTTATTTTTTAAATGTTACAAAAATTAATCTAAATATATGTGTTGCAGCAGTACACATGCTTTCCCATATATTTATTTGGATTTAGTAGAATAACTGCAATTTGTTTTCCAGTCATAGACATAAGAGCAGTATGAACACGATTGCTGGAGTGGTGTCTGTAGAGTCTGGTTCACACTCAATAAATACATTTTCATCATGTGTGACAGTAAATTGACAGAATGTTATAAATTACTTCCAAAGAAAACAGAATTCAGTGTGGAAGAGACATCACCAAAAATGAGTAGAGAAGCTATTAAAGGCAAAGTATTGGAACAAAATACCTGGAGGTGGTCTCAAGGATTCTGACTGAATACTGCAGACACTCTTCAAGGAACATTCCGCTGTCCAAAATCTGATGCCAGTTCAGCTGTGGGTTCTCCTTCTAACATTACAAAGGAGGGAAAATACTGTGTAGATTTCTCACTTTGTCTTTAGTCCCCAGTTCAAATCTGGGGACTAAATCTAACATAACATTTATGGACTAAGACACTTCAAAGACTTAGATTACCACAAATAACTGTTGACATGACCATTGATATTTTAGTGTTTGTCAATCACTTTATTTAAAAATTTCTCATCATAAAAATATTTGAAGAAACTTCCAATTGCTCTACCTGACCCTATCAAAAGCAAAACAAAAGCTAGATTCTGTCAGCACCAGACTGATATATTTGGGCACTTTTCTTATATTTCAGTATTCATATATCCTGAGAGTCTCAATTTTTACATGCATCAGAAAAAAAAAAAAAAAAAAAAGCCTTGAAGGAATTATTGTACTTCATTGACCAGTATTTTTAATTCTACTGAGCTAGCAAACTAGTGAAAGAAAGAAATTTTGGTAGAACACATTCCTCTGGACACTATTCACATAATCTAGCAATGAGATATAATATTTGTTCTATTTCCCAAAATCATATATGTATCAATTAATATTGGAAACTCAACATTTGTTAAAATTTGTTATCAGGAACTTATGAACATTATTAACATATGTTGGTTACATATGAAACTATACATATAATGAAACATTACTTATTTTCTTTCTATTTGTTTTTGAAGAATAACTGTGGCAGGATCCTTAAATGCATAAAAGCAGTATGGTTCCAAATGGAAATAAAGACAATTCTGAAAGCAAGGAACAGACAAGACTGACACAGCATTCCCTGTCCAGGGACTGCAGACCACAGTTGGCTTGAATAAAGCTTAATCAAGTGTTTGATTAGTCACAGAGACATTCATGGAGTAAACAAGGGTAATTTTTGAAGTTGCATAGTTTAATTTGTGATCTATGTAAGGTCTTGAAATAAGTCAGCTGAGAACTGTGAAGACAAAATTAAAAATAGAAACAGAACAGATATATAAAATAATGAAAATCAGTTTATTACCACTGGTAGAAAATGGATGTAAAAAGATGACACTATAGGAGCAATTACTACACTTGGAAGGTCAGATTAATAACATACAAACTTTAAGGATGAAGTACTTATGTAAGAGACTAGAATGAGAAGGATTTTTTGAAACCAATGAGAAGTGAAGTAATTTTTTTTCCTTGGCTTGATTAGTTCATGAGTGTTTATTAAATGTTAATTAAATTTTGCATTCACATACTGAAATATTTTTCCAATTAATCCATTAAAAATAACAATAAAAGAAAACCAATCCAAAAACTCAAAAAGCCAAAGTTTTGAAATTGAAAGTTAGAGTTAAAATGATATAAACTTCCATTATGGACCACTAAGCTGCTGGAAGCTTCTCTCCAAAATTTATTTACTTACCATTTATTTACTATACTTTCCATAAAATTTGTAATTCTTACTGAAGCCTCATCATCTGTGCAAGGTAGCACTGGATTTTGGCAGCACTGACTGATTCTGTGTTATGATGCCACTGATTGCCTTACAATAATGCTTATACACAGAAAAAGATAATTAACTGCATCTATAAACACACCTAAGAAGAAATTTGTATCTACACATCTTTCCATGTGGGGGATTTACTACCAATACTAACATTTTAAGTCAGCTAATGCTGTACAATATAATATACATACAGATGAATATAAGAAATCCAGAAAAACACTGAAATAAGCAAAGTTGTGGTGGTTTGGTTTTGTTTGTTTTTTTTTTTGCTTTGGTTTTGTTTTTTGTTTTTGGTTTTTGGTTTTTTTTTTTTGGGGGGATGGTAGAATAACTTGAATGCAGACATAAATTAGGTGAGGGAAAAGAGAGAATTTTTTTTTTCTTGAGCATACAAGTCAATAGTCTTTTAGACAACAATTGCAGTTTTATGGGCAATCACTGTGGATGACTCTGAACATACATTTGCCATCATCTAAAATGTTCATGGGAGGACCCAAAATAGCCAAAACCTGTTCAGATTTGACATTCAGATTGACATCATTGAGTGAGATGCGGAGCCCGAAGGAAAACTGTAAGTGCCTTGTTAGCCCCAAAGATTCTGCTGAATAAGTTAGAAAAGGGCCAGCTAGGCACTAGGAATATTATAAAGAGGAATTAGGAAAAAGGAGGGGAAACCAACTTTAGGAGCAAAAGAGAAAAAAATCAAACTTGGAATAGTCGATTAGACGTCCTGTCTGAACACCCCCAAAATGTCTGAGCACTCCTAAATCTTTGAGTTAGAAATTGAGCAAATTTTCTTCTTCAGACATGTAAGCTTACCAGTCAAACTGTAAGAAGATTGAATTAACACCACTTAAATCAAATATCTAGTGAAGGTTCAAGTTAATCTAGAACGAAAGTTTTAGATATGATTTAAAAACTTATTTTAAAAAAAAATTTAATTGACCCAGGATGATTTGAGAATGACTGCAGAGTGACCAGAATTTTTTGACAAGTGACATTAAACACTGCTCATCTTCTCAAAGCTTTCACAAGAATAATCCAATGTTAACAAAGTATATCTTCCATTTAGTGTTATGTCTGAGCAGTGTTAATACAAGAATTTCTGTGGCAGTTCAGAACAGAGATGACCTGCTGCAGCCAGAAGTATGCTTTGGAAAGGTTATGTTATAGTAAGAAGAGTTTAGTAGTTTTTGGGTTTGTTTTGTTTGTTTGTTTGGGGTTTTATTTTAGCAATTAGAAGGGAAAAGTGCCAACATCTTCTTCAAGTGCTCTTCGTAATGTGGGTCCTACAAAACAAAAGGTGTAGGAAGTCTGCAGTGTCCACCAAATTTCAATGCAAGTAATAACACACAGCTTACCTTGAATTCCAGCTGACAGGAGCTGTCCTCTTGCTGAGCCTGCTCCCTTCTAAGTGTGGCTGCATTTCAGCAGTGAATGAAGAGATTCTGTTACTATACTTCATTTATATGGGACATACCATTTATGGGGACTGTAACTTTAAAGAACTATACAAAAATGTCTTTACTACGGAGTTTGAAGTGTGTTTTTTTAATGGGTGCAGCACTTTCTGATGACAGCTCAGGCACAAATTTATACTTCTGAGCGAAACAGAGAAAAGAACAGTAACTGTCTGCCCACAAAATATAGTGTAAAATTGGAAACATTTCCTTGTAAAACCAAAATCATCCAAAACCTAGAGAGACTGAATGCCAGAAGAATATAGAAATAAACTTATGAGCAGCATCTGCAATACTTTGTGTCTTCTGCAGTTTCACAGAAGTAGGTAATTTCCATATACCAGATTTAGCATTTGTTTTTCCTTTTTTCTCCTTCTTCCTGTTAAGACCCTAAAAAACATGTATTTTGGACAAACAGGAAAACTATGTGTAGTTACACAAAGTCTTAAGCAATGAAATTCTAAAAAGGATAATCTCAATGTTTTTGTAATTCTTTCTTCCCCATTCAGAATGCCAGAATACGGTATTAATAATCACAGATGCATCCTCCAGAATTTAAAATGTGTTTAATTTGTTGGGATTTTTCGAATAAATAGACCCTGTTCAAACCAAAAGCCTGCCTTATGCAGCTCTCTAGAACAACTTCGTGTACAGTGTGTTCTCTAGCACCCTCTTTCCCTAAAAATGCAGCTAGACACACCCCTCGTCCTTTTCAGACCTCCTTAATCGGCTCATTAAGGTTGCAGAACACATCAGCACGTACTGACTGAATCACAAAGCACTTCAGCTGCCTCTTCTCACCCCTAGATCCTCCAGACGGAAAAGGGCTGGCAATTACTCGCCCTTAGGAACTCAGCTCTGCGGGATACCCAGACCCCAGAGGGAACCCCCCGTTGATCACCTCCTTTTCGGTGTAACACTGGTTAAGTTGCAACAAGGCGACTTGCCTGAAGGCAGTATAAACTGCTGGGGGATTTAGTGTAGGACTGAGGACTGGCAAAGTTGAGTGTTTTCTTTTATTGGGTGGTGTA
>VWZN01014169.1:58417-70553 GCA_013396955.1 Regulus satrapa
TTTTTTTTAAGTTGCTCTGCCTTGTGGAAGATAATCTGTTTTGATTATTTCCCAGCTTCTTCAAGAGACCAAGAAAAGACAAACCCTTGATAAGACAGCTGATACTCATACTAAAGCACTAAAGACTATCAGCAGGGCCTAAAAGTCATTGACATCAAAGTCTCTCAGTAGATCAAATTACATTCTAACTTATGTTTGATGTTTATTTTAAGGAAAATCAGAACAAGTGAAGAGTTACTGGGTCAACCTAGACAGAAAAAAGTCAAGGAGACTGGAATATTTTCAACAGACAGATTGTGTTTTGTAATATTTTGCTAGCAGTCTTACTCAGAAAAAGAACCCTTTCCCAGATGTCAAGACTGTAGGCAAAAAATTGGTCAGAATATTCAGGTCAAGTTGTTTGTTTCCATTCTAAGACACACTCCAAAACAGAATTCCTCAGCACATTATGAACAACACCTCTGCCTAATGGTGCCTTTACATTAATGGTCCTCTTATTTACACAGTGCCCCTAACAAAAACAAATACAAACAAATCAAAACAAAACAAAACAAAAGGGAAAAAAATAAAGAGATTAAGAACCAGAGATAGCAGGCCATTTGGGCAATATTGACCAATAAGTTGTCTCCCTTGAAAACAGCATTCGTAATTCTAATACTTGCAACAGGTACAGGTAATTCAACACTCATTAATAGGTAAATATTAGATCAGGGACTATTAATAGAGTACATTACGGTGTTGAAAGTGGGGAATGAAGTTTCAAATATGAGAGCAGACAAACAGTAAAAGTATGTTAAAGTAGTAGCATTTAAAAGAAAAAAAAAAAGTGCACAAGTGTGTATTAGGATGCCACTAAGAAAGCTTGTACTTCCCATAACCGTCTAAATTAGTGGAAGGAGTTATATTCAGAGTTTCATCTTTAGGAAATTATTATGTTACTCTTACGCAATAAATTTATTTTTTGTATATTCTCTTAAACCTTGGATTTAAAATTCTATAGAAAATACATTAAAAATGTAGCATATACTTTAAAACAAATGTGTTATATGACAGATGTTTCCTCTTCATTGTATAAAATGAAATTAACATTATACTTCTCTGAAAAACAATTTAAGCTCAGACTCCTGAACAGAACATCTGTGTTGCTTTGGCACTTTGCTATATGAGAAATAATTTCACACTTCTAGTACAAGCAGGTTTTATCAATATACAAAGCGTTATGAAGTTGTCAGCAGCAACTTTGGCTTTCTTAAAAGTACACGTTTAAAAAATCCCAGCTCAGATACTTTTCTTGTGTTCTGAAAGGATGAATCAGAATGTGGGTCCAGCAGAGGAAAGCACAACCAAACCAGTAGAGGTATTTTAATACTTTTTAAATCTACTTGAGTAGATTAGTAGGTAGGTTAGAATAATTTTCTTAATCTCTCCCCACAAATTGGAATTGCAGAATGAAATAAAAAATAATCTGCCAGCAAGCTCTAAGAAAAGTGAAAATGTTCATTATCCACAACAATGTATTAACAGTATTTTACTTATAATAATCACTCCATATAATATTGATAGAAAAATTAAACCTTCAATTATAACTGGAACACTAATTAGGAAAGGCAGCAGGGATGTCAATGGCTATCATTTGAAACCAGACCCATGCGAGGCATTATAGATGATAACAACAGCAATAATTGTTTCTTTGCAGATTCACTGTTTCTTAATTAGATGTGTTGCAATCAGAAAGAGAATGTTTTTCAAGTTAGCAAGCTTTGTTGACTTTAGTGGGCCTTTTCTCCCCTCTCAAATCAATTAAAAGATACAGGGAGTGGCAAGTGCAGTAGAAAATAGAGACAATATCGTGGGATGGTAAAGAGGAGCTCTAAAACGAAATGTAACACTGTATTAAGGATTTTAATTATTTAAGGCAAACTTTAAGAAATATCACAGTTTATTTTCTAAATATTATGTACCAACATTATAAACAGAATTATTATCTCTGGATGTCAGTATAAATTAAAAGCCATAAGATTTCAAAGCAAAATAATCTGTGCACCTTCCCATAATACAATTTTGGCCCAATATAGTGATCAGCAGAAGGGTTTGTGTTACATAAACACCCCGCATAACAACCTGATCTGGAGTTTAATTATATGCACAAAATAGAAGGACATCATTTTGCATTGCTCAACACCATTCTAAAAACAGGATAGTGAAAAGCACACAGTAGTTCTTTTAAATGATGAGATCTATAAAGGAACACATTAACTTCAGTAAGAAATAAATAATTTTGGAAGGTCTGAATAGATAACAAATTGCTAAAAATCATATTTGCATTTGCTGCTGTGCATGCTATGACTAAGAAGGAGCTGGTTTTAGGAGCTGCAGTAGCAGCTGATGAGGTGCTCTTTTGGCTTTGTGATGTGGTGATCACACACAGGGGTGGTTTAGTTATTGCTGATCAGTACTTGTACAGAGTCAAGGCCTTTTTTTGATCCTCATCCTACCCATCAGAGAGAAGACTGGGAGTGCACAAGGCACTGGGAGGGGACACAGCTGAGACAGCTGACCCCTACCGACCCAAGGGTCTTCTCATATCCTACATCCTCATGTTCTGCAATAAAAGCTAGGAGAATTATAAAAGAAGGAGGTTCAGTTACAGTGTATTGTCTTGCCAAGTTTTATGTGAGGGACCCTGGCTTCTCCAGAGATGGCTGAACACCTGTCTGCCCATGGGAAGCATGGATGAATCCCTGTTTTGCTTTGCTAGTGCATGCAGCATTTGCTTTACACATTAAACTGTCTTTATCTCAAACCACGAGTTTTCTCAAATGTGCTCTTCTAATACTCACCCCAGTCTCAACTGGGAGATAAAGGAAAGTAACTCCAAATAAGGGAGTGAGCAAATAGTGGTGTGGGGCTGAGCTGCCTACCTAGGTTCAACCCCAGGCAGCAGGGAGGAATTAAATTAAGCACTGCAAACATTTAAACTTTAATTCATCCCACTTTAATTTTAGGTAAAATTTCTAAGGAACCCTTAAATACATAAGATTTTTCTATTAAGTTTATCTCCTATAGAGTGTAGGGATTGATTACTTTATACACATTTAGCTAGACTGAAGTAAGCCTTCACAGTTACATTATAGGAAAAGAGATTTTCCAAAAAAAAATTGTTCACCAAAAGGAAGCAGCTCTGTCAGTTGAAATTATTCATCCTTTTAATTGCAAAAGGTATTACTGGTACAATAAACCAAAAAAAAAAAAATCACTGGTACAGTAAAACAAAGTAAGGATTTTGTGTTTCAGGGAGTAGTTGTAAAGCAGGAATTCTGTAGGTACTGGAGAAATTAGCAATGGAAGTGGTGTAGTTAGGGAAATTCTCAAGTTGGTCTTTGCAATTGTTTTCACCTATCAAGCTACCTTTTTGTTTTTTCTTTAATCCAAATAAAAAAAACAAAAATAAGAATTATGTAATAAAAAAGACATAATTTTCATGTAAGATGAGATGGAAATCAAAAGAAATTAGCATAATTAACAAATGCCTAGTAAAATCTGTCATATGATAATAACAGGAGGAATGTTAGATTCATGTAATACTAATCAGATTTTACAACTGTTTTCCACAATTTTGACTATGATAAACACAGAATTTGAAATTTTCAGAAATTGATTTTCCATTACAAAACCCCTAAAACTTCTGCAATTCTAACTTGACAAGTTTATGTGGGATAATTTTTAATTTGGCAAAAAATTTAATTGAAAAGCTATAGTCAGAAAAATTAAAGCACTAGTAAGTTTAAGCTGTTTTGATTATTTATTCTTCCCAATTACTGCTTCCCTTTGGCATTCAATTTTTTCCACCACTGTCTCAATTTAATAAAAACCCTTTTGATTTTCATTGAAAAAGCAACAACTTGTAGTGAAAAGGCTATATGATAGCTAAAATAAGTTTCCTAACAACAATTATTAAATAAATATTAATATTGCTTAGTTTGGTATTAGGTATTAGCTTCTTATGACCATTTTGGGCAAAAAATAATTTCCTAATAAATAACTGTCTGATATTATGGTATTTTTAGTTATTTTTGGGGGGTTGGTTTGTTTGTTTGGTTGTTTGGTTTGTTGTTGTTTTCAAAAGAAATATATGCATATACTCTGAGTAGTTGTTGCGTTTCTTTCTTTGCAAGATATCTTTTTAAATTTTGAATTCATGGAACACTTTTTGATGTTTCTCTTTAAGTCTTTCTTCCTGTCCTTCATGGCATTTATTTCTTAATTCTTTCCTGCAGGAACTATGTTTCATCATAGTCATATGAAGCAAAACCTGATAAATGACACAAGAATTGGTTGGTGTCACTCAAAGAACTCAGAGAGCACTGAGAATTTCATTGCTAATCCAGCTTTATTTTGGCCACTTACAGTTAACAAAAGGCAGATTTCTTCAAAGACTGGATGAACTCTCCACAGAAAATGGCCAGCAATCTTTTCCAAATATTTAGTGAATCTTTGCTGAATAAAACAATTTCAATTTTTTGTGGTCTATCATTGCATCCAAAAAAGAAAAATGAAGCTGGTGCAGGATGTAGAGAACTCCTTACAGGGGTCACTAAAAGACCTGAGGAAAGGAGTTTCAGGGGGGCTGTAAGTATGCTCTACAACTACTTGAAATGAGTGTATTGTGAGGTGGATGATGGCCTCTTCTCCTAAGAAGCAAGAGATAGGATGAGTAAAAATGTCCCCACATTGCACCACGGGAGGTTTACACTGGCTACTACGAAAAAATGTTACTCACCAAAAGGGTTAGTAAACACTTGAAGAGGCTGCCCAGGGTGGAATCACCACCCTGGAGATGTTTAAAAAACCTGTAGATGTGGCACTTTAGGGACTTGGTTTAGTGGTGGTGTTTGGACTTGGATCTAAAAGATGTTTTCCAACTTAAATGATTCTAGCATTCTATAGTCTCCTAGAAACCTTAATAATTTGCGTAGAAGATTAGCTCCTTCTCTTTTTTAATTTAACCTGGTTTGAGTGTAATGTAGGAATTGAAACCATTTCCTGCCAATTCAAACTTGCTTGTACCATTTCATATCCATACTAAAAAGTGTATATCCCCAAGATCATCTGTAAGGCAAAACTGAACATAATTTCTCAAAAGTCCATGACAAATTTAGGTATAATTCTTCCTTTTATGAAAAATACAGTATTTATAATGAGGCTAATGATAGTTAGATAGTTAGTAGGAACAAACTATTGAAGTAATTATAATTTCTGAGAGGACTTATACCTTTTATTGGGTTGACACATCTCCTCTATGAATGTCATACTACACTGACAGAGAAATTTAGAGAAGTGTGAAGGTCTCGTTGACCTCTGTGCTCTTGTGCCTTTTGTTTAGTTTTGATGAAAATTATTAAGGATTTCTTCTGAGAAAATTGTGATCTGAACTTACTGTACAAGAAGAAGGCATTTGAGATTGATAAAGGCATGATTATATATAAGAAAGGATTCTGGGCAATTTTCAGTTGCACTCTGGGCAATTAGACACCTACCTTTAATTAACAGTCAGTGGAGCTTAGTGACTAAGTACCACTCATGAGTTTCAAAGTATCATTTAATTCATAGAGGAATGAATTAAAAAAAAAAAAAAAAATTTAAAGAAAAAAAAAAGAGGGGGAGACCACATTTGACTTGAAAGAAGTAGATTTCTGTGAGTCTGAAATGTTTGGACTGAAAAAGCGTAATTAAAATTTTTCTGTAAGACAGATCAAGAGAAGAACATGCTAGTACAGAATAAAATAGAAAAGAAATGAAGCAGTCAAAGTTTCTGGTTGATTAGAAGTCTGTCACTGAGCTAGGACTTTCATGTGAACAGTAAGATAATGGAGTTAGAGCTGCTTCTTCCCTCCTACTTCTTTGCACTGCATGGAAACCAAGATTGATGAGATGGCTCCTTGGGTGTTGGGTAAAAGATGCCGCAGCTCCAAGCAGTGAGAGGCCCTGCGTGGGGGACAGGGCCACCAAGGTGGGCAGAGGCTGATGGCTGAGGCTTAAACAGCACATCCTGGGAAGAACAGCGCCCACTGAGCCATGTGCCAGCTGCCTCCTCCCTTGGAGTCTGAGTCTGTCTCACCACAACATCCCCCCAGTGTAAGCAAACCTCCAGTCTAAGCACCAGAACACAGAGAATCACAGGAGGGTAAGTGGACATTATTTTCTAGTGGGTCCCCCCATACCTGAAAGACAAAGGGGAAGACTAAATGTATTGAGAGCAGTAAATTCAGTGCCAACAACTGCTGACAGCTACACAGGCATATGGACTAAAAAAAACCCACAAAACTTCTTCAAATTTGCTTGCTGCAGTTCCAAGCAAATGAAATATTAGTAAACAGTAAAGGCTTCGGAAAGGATCTTGGAAATTGTTGATATAGGTCATTGCACTTCCTGGAATATGCTTACTGTTACAAGAAATAATGTTGCTGAAGGTGCTAGGAATCACCAAAAATAGCACTGCAAGGAAATGCAAGGGATCATCTCATCCTACCTTCTGCCCTAAGGCAAGATAACTTCTACCTAAACTGTTCCTAACAGGTTTGTCAAAGACACTCTTTAAAAACCTACAGTGATAGAGACTCCAGAGCATCACTTGGCATTCTGCTGATTTAAGTTCTGTTTAACCTTCCTTGATATTAGATGTATTTTTTAATGGACTGGCATATCTACAAGGATAATATTATGCTATGAGAAATAGAAACAAATATATTAATAAATAACTTAGAAATATTATCCATCCATATTGATTTTTCTTTTCCATTTGAATGAATAAAATGCATAAAACTTTACAAGAGGCATAATAAGTGCTAACATTTTTATCATTTAATAAAATAAAGTTAATTTCTTTTACTGGATATATTCTGGTCCCCTCATTTAACCCTGTTCAGATTCTAGAATATTAATAAAAGTCATATAAAGGTATTGCGGAGTAATTGATTCAGTTTTTTACAGCTATAAACTTGATATGAAGTAAAAAAACAGCAGCAAAATTAATCTGTTTGATAGTTCTTTATTTTTGCAAAAAATCTTTTGCATTTTTTAAAATCAAATATTGAATCATTTCATGTAGAAGCATTTCTTTTGAGCATTCAGAATTGTTTTGAGCTGTGCGTATAGGTGTTTACACAGGCAGCTTATTAATTGATATTGCTGAGGTTACATGCATGAGCAATGGTTGATGAAATCCATGAAAAAATCTACTATTCATGCTAGAGAATTCCACCCTGCACGTATTTATGTATATGAATGCAGGAAAATTACTTATGAAATGTGAAATCCTTTGGTGTACATTCTGAACACTGTAACACACTTTGGGATCTACATTTAGTGAAGAGGGAGCTTCACACTTCACACTTACACAGCTATTCAAATTTGTCTTTTGATTCTCTCTGAGATATTGACATTTGCAGAGTGATGAGGGTATCAGTGTTAATGCTCTCAGTTTTAACTTCTGATGGTATCCATTATTGATAACCTTGGTGGGGAGAAATAGGACAAATAGGATATTCAGTCTTCTTTAATCTGGACTTTTGCTTAGATTTGTTAAAATATATTTTAAAATTTGACAAAAATTTCAAAGAAACAAAAATTCAAAGAATCATTTGCTCAGGCAGATACTTATAAAAGGTCCAAGAAAAACTGAGAAGGTTTTTATTGTTTTAGTTTTGTTGGTTGGTTGGTTGGTTTTGATTTGTTTTGTTTGTGTGTTTATTGGGCTTTTTTTTTAGAAGGTTTTTCTTGGTTGGCAGAGAAGGTTTTTTCTTTTAATATGATGCATTAATTTCATAGTGATTTTCCTCAAGTTTTGTTGAATTAGGTGAAACTTTTGCACAGGAGTTGAAGGGAGGAATGTATGTGCACAACATTTATTAAAAAATCTTAATAGCCAGGTCAAGCTTCATTTCCTGTTTACTGAAATGATCACATTTCTGTCTCAAGATAGACTAAAGCAAAAACAGATGTCCTGATGTGAACCAGCAATGGTGATAAAATTTCAAAATGCATATAATCAATATAGTCAATATATTCATTATACATAATGCATATGACCAATATAAAAAAAAAAAAAAAAAAAAATTTGTCTGACTGTCCATTATGGCTTAGCTTTCAAAGATGATAGCCAGATTAAAACACAGGGAAACAATGGGTATATTTTAATATTTTTAAGGTGACTCAGGATTTTTATGGTGGAAACTTGAAACCGTGTAACTGATTTCTTTCGACCCCAGTTTTACATATTTCAGATTAGGTTCTGTCAGAAATCTTGGGAAATATCTGTGATTATTTGGGAACACAAGATTCAATGCCAGCAAATCTTATGCTACAATAATGCTACAGTAGCAATTAAACTATTATTAGTGTATAGTTGCTTAAAATTAAGTAATGAGAAAGCGTTTTAAAGAGCAGAAAAACATAAATAAGTCAGGTAATAGAAATTCAATATTATAAAAAGAAATAATCAGTGTAATCTAATGTTGCTTGTTTTGAATAAAATTAAATATTTACTTAGTTAATAATCAACTTAGTTGCTCTGAAGGTATCTGTACTAGTGCACATACCTGGGCATTCCCTAGTTTCTATGTAATCCCTCCCTGCAAGTGTGACGTGTTCTTCCTTTTCCCCTCCCTGTTCCTGGAATGTTATCCCATTGGTTGGTTTATAGGTCTCCCCGCCCCTCTCCCGACATTTGAAAGTACCCGGGAGATGTTTCCTCCTCCTCTTTTTCCTCCTGGATTCCCGCCTGAATAAACATCCAACGTTATCCTGGAGGGAGAAGCAGCGCTTTGGTCTTTTATCTTGGTCGTGAGGAGCTCCCCTGCCCTCCCCTTGACATAGGCTAGCCAGGATTATTCGGGGAGGGACAAAGGGGGGATATTTCAGGTATCAATAAGGTAAAAGTGTTTTAAAAATATCAGAGATGTTTAAACGTAAATAGATAGGATGAAAATGCATAAGCTATATTCTTTTTCTTGGAATCTTGAAAAAAAAAGTGCTTGTGCTTAACAATTATTTTCATTTTATTAAGAAATTAAAAACAGGAGAAAACCCCCTTTTATCCATAGAAGGATTTGTGACTGATATATTTTGTATAGAAATCAATTACAAAAATAAATCTAATGTGAGGACAGAAAAGGTTTTGCTCAGTTGTGTAGAATACAAATTCTTATTGGTCATATTCCTTTCCAAAATTTCCATAAAATATTTTTTTATTTGTATTCTTTTCATTCCAATGTACAATGCATAATGTACAATGTACAAAACCATTTTACTTTGCCTACTATTTTGTGCATGTTGAAGAATACAACAACTAGTTGTTGTAGGACTCATGGACCAGGTTTAATAGGCCTCTTGAATTATTCTAATTTAGAGCACAAAAGAGAGCGTCCTTAAATATGTCATGTAGATTTTTGGGGTATGCAGTCAAATACTGGGTCTGAGTATTGAGTTCAGTGTTGTATGGAGACAAGACATGGCAAAATTTAATTTTGTGAGAAAACGATTCCAAAGGGGAATTTAAAACAACAGAAGATAATGAATGGCAAGTAGCAATGCAAATTAAAATTTCTTAATGAAACATAAGGTAATTTAACTTCTTGGACTCAGAACACCAGCTAATTAAAGATGTATATAGAAAAAATTGAGTTGGAACAGAATTGCATACCCTTAAACAAAAATAAAATAGGAATGAAGCAACAGCAAAGAAAAATAATTAGAGGGTTGTGATCCAATCTGATATGTTTTAAATAAGAAGAAATGTTAACTAAATGAAGCCCAGAGACCTCAAATGCGCTGATGGTAGCGGGGAAAAANAAAGGAAAAAACCCTTGCAGAACAGCAAAATAAATTAAGTGAATCTCTCTTGAAAGAGTGTGGGAGAATCAGAACAGAAATAACTATCTAGAGACACTCAAATGATAAATCAGTGGATTACATCAGATGCAAGAAATATGCAAATAAGAATAGGAGGAAAATATGGATTTTGGAGAATGTAAAATAAGTAAAAGATTTTCACAGGCATTACTCAGCTTTCCTTGATTCATATTTATTTTGATGAGTGTTGAAAATGTACGTACCAACATATTCATGATTCTTCTTAGGTAACATTGAAATCAGTAGACTACAGTTAAATTACATTATATTCAGTCAAATACAGTCATCTACATTTAGTGATTTCGGTTTTTACAGTAGTTCTTCCTCTATCATTCATTAAATGCAGGAAACAGACTCATTTTAGCAAAATCTTTCACCCTTGCATTTGATTTTATTTTCTTCAATTGTAATTATAATTGCTATTTGGTAGCAGTGAAAAATATTTTTTGAGTAAAAAAGTTTGGACAAAATAAAGTCCCTTTCTAGTATATTATTTTTTCAAAACCAAATTATTTTTCAGTGCCTTGGTCAAACAAAGCAATGTAATTTGTTTCTAAGGTCTGGTGTCATTGCCAATCCTATATTTTGTTCTGCACCCCATAGAGTGGGTGTATATGTGTGCGTGTAGAGTGAGTGAAGGACTCACTGCTTCTGGTCTTGTGAATGGAAAGGTAGGGAATGGAATTGTCACTGGAATGCTGCCAAGGAACGTGTCTCAGGCCTGAAAGTGTAATACTTCACACAGAGCTGCAGACAAGTAGCAAACAACTGAGTTAGAGGTTTTGGAAGGGCCTCCAGAGCTTTTCACTTAGCCTGGAGACTTGGTATGAGTGACAGTGAGAATACTTCTGGCTTTATTGAGCAGAGCACTGCCTAAGCCCCAAACATCAGTCAGTAAATCTTATCTTCTTATCTAAGAAAAGGATTTACACAGGATTGCTAGGATTGTGTTGAATATGCAATTAGCAATCTAGAAAAAAAGCTGAAAAAATGGCATACTACAAAAATATACATAAGTAATAGAAAGCTATGAAGAGTCCTAGGGGGCCTAATGGTAATCAGATATGAATGGGATGGTAGTCAAAATTCTCAAGGGGCAAAACCACAGCAGCATACATAACAAGAGATTACATCAAAAAATTGTACACATCGACCATGTTAAATCAGCTGAATCAAGTAAGGGAAATTATTAATTCCTGATGTCATCAGTGTAAAACAGTGACCATCAATGGTTAGGAAAGAATCTATGTAAGGCTGCATAAGAAAAAATGAAGTTAAGAGCCACATCTTTCTAATGATGGATGCAATTATAAGAATGCCTTCATATTGCAGTGGATGAGATAAAAAGTTTGGTGATAAATGTTAGAAATATAGAAACTATCAAGTACTTTAAATCTGATTTTCACAGTTTTAAAATACAGATACAGGTTTTAAAATTGATTATAGAGTAACTGGTTTTTCATTCTACAGTTCTGAAACCCAGGGAAAAAGAATCAGAAAAATAAAACTTGTGAAAACAAATAAAATTTTACATTATTTTTAACTCAATGTAGTATTAAAGCCAGTAGCTTACAAGTAGTTCTGACATGACATGAATACGGATGATAAATATTTAGGTGGAGAAAAGAAATGAAATTCATTAAATTATGATCAGAAGAATGCATTCTATCAAGTTTAAATCAAGCTTCGTCTGTAAGTTTTCCCAGTTATGCTCTCCCTCTATTTGAAGCATCTTATGCTGACTGCTTTAAAGATGGGATGAGAGGAAGGCTGTGCAGCAAGGTTTGATTTCGAAAAATAATCCCTATAGGAAATTAAAAGAAAATATGACATCTCTTTAGATAATATCTTGAAATGTCATATACTTTAAGTATTTCCTTTTTCAGATTTCAAAAGAGATATCTAGCCTCCTCTAGCTTCTACAGTAACATATAAATCAGAGTTGTCAATGCTAAATTACCTAATCATCTTTGCCTGTCTACTTTTGGGTACTATTTGCTTGTGGTTTACTCACTGCAATATCGTGCTGCTTTCCAAATTTAAAAATCCAAGAATACTATTGAAATAACTACTAGAATAAGACTAATGAGCACTGCTGTCTTTTTCTCTTAATACAATGAATGACTGAGATTTGTTCTCTAAATAACAGGAAACACCCTATGCAGGTATTTTTGCAGTATCTTCGAAACAGATATTGTTTCTTCTAGAAACAAAAAGAAAAAAAAAA
>VWZN01014169.1:70561-81377 GCA_013396955.1 Regulus satrapa
AGGAAAGGATTTCCCAGGAATTTCAAACCTCGGGAGAGTGGTGGGGAGACATATAAAACTGACCAATGGGATAACATTCCAGGGACAGGGAGGGGAAAGGAAAAACACATCATACATGGGGGGAGGGATTACAGAGAAACCAGGGATCATCAGATATGCACCACTACACCCTACGAGCAATTTGCATATGACAACAGTTGTTTGTTTCCTGTTTGTTTGTTTGGAGACTTTAGAAGATTTGTTTGCTGTTAAACATTAAATCAGAGGAGATTAAAATCTGGATTGGAAATCTGAAGAAAGGTGAAAGGCTATTTTTAATGGAACCCCGTAAATGAAACACTTGCATTACCATGAATCCACTTTATTGCATACACTGCACCTACAGTGCTTCCTACAAAATAACAGGAAACAAAATTTACTTAAGTGAGGAATATCTAACTGTGCACTATCCCCCAGCTATGAAACCCATAGTTGGAATTTGCTCACGTTTCTGTGGAGTATGCATTTTCGTGACACGTGAACAAAAAAACACCCTCAGTGCCATGCTCAGGTGCATTTGATTACAGAAAATGCAATTTTAGAAAACAATTTTTGAACTGATTCTGTGTCAATCGTGTGATTTACATATTGCTGTGTCAGTCAGAATAGGAAAATATCAACCCTTTGCCTTCTGAAGAGGAAAAGTAGAAACTATGGTGACAGTAGCAATGTCTTGTAAATAGAACCTCATGTTGATTGCCATGATTACGCTACACATTAATCCACAAAAATTTATTATTCTTTGCCTTATGCTGGTTAAGCAGGGTACATAGGTAAGATTATGCTCACATAACTAGAAAGGTAATAATGCCATATAATTATTACCACACTTTTAATAACTCTTCTTTGTTCCTAATGGATATATGGCAAGAATAGAATACTATTTCCATTCTATTCCTTTCAGTATTGTTTCTGATATAAGATTTTGCCTAATCCCACACAGCTATTCTTATGCAGTTATGTGATGTAATTGCACTTATTAAACATTCTGCTTGTACAGCCATTAGATAACCAAGAGACAAGCTTCACATTAACTTGCTGTACTTGGAACCATCTAAAACTGGTGATAAACCTAAAGTCTTGCAATACATCTTTTTTAACATGAGACTACTTTTTACTGAAAGCAGTCTTCCATGCATACACTTCGATAACTTTGCATAGGCTCTATTTAGAAAGAGGTTTGATATATCTGGGGAAAGATATGAGTCAATATATAAAACTCAAAGTCAAATGAGCACTAAAGCTGAATAAAATCATGGAGAATATACTTTGTTTTGAGCTAAATCTGTTGGATCTGAAACATTTGTTCTATGACTGACTGGCCTAGTTGTCTTTCATAGAAGCCTTTATGATGCTTTGGATTTGTGGCTAAAACAGTTTAGGCAACACATCCATGTTTTGTTGCTTGCAAACAGTTACACAGTGTCGAGGCCTTCTGCTTTTCTTACTCTGCTCCCTGCCTATTAAATGTGAGTGAGCAAAAGGTTGGCAGGAAACATAGCTGGGAGAAATATCCCAAACTAGCCAAAGGGACATTTAATATCATGTGATGTCATCCTCACAAATAAAGAGTTGGAGTAAGAATGCTTTGGCTTTCAAGGAGGAGACTGCTTGGAGACTGGCTAGATGTTAGTTTTATTTCTTTTGTTCTATCTGTTTGGTGTCTGTACCCTTCCCTCTCCTCTTTTCCTTTCACATATTAATTTATCTTTTTCTCAAATAATGAGTTTTCTCACTTTTGTTCTTCCTGTTTCCTCCCTGATCCTACTAATGGTGAGGGAGTGAGCAAATAGCTCTGTAGAAACTCAACTACTGGTTGGCATCCACCCATCACAACACTATTGAATCACATACCATTTGTAATCTACATTATTCTGTGATCCTGGTGACTAAGAAATTTTATATGGATTCATCTAAATAAATTCTAGGTGCCAAAGCTCTGTGGCCTCAGAAATTCCAAACAAATATTTAACAGCAAAAAAACTGAGGAAACAGAGATTAATCTTTACTACTGAAAACATATAGAGTCCGAGGTAAAAAGTATAAAAGTACTGATAAAACATATCTGACTATATTAATATAAATTATCAACATGTAATTAGTAATATGTCATAGCTAAAGAATAATAAGAAAGAAGTATAACTTGCATTTTAAAAAGATTTTTTTTTAAATTTTGAGTAAGCTGCTGCAGTCACAGTGTTGTATCTGAAATCAGAATTTGGTTTTCTGAAATATATAGAATTTAAAAAAAAAAAACAAAGTATTTTGTATTCTGATGTAATGATGCTATTCTTGCACTGGTTTAGTCAATATTATATTTACCAGATAATTAAAATATGCAAATTTAATATAATTCTACTTTTTCTTTCTCCCTTTGAATCATAAAAAAACCCAATTGTTCCAGATTTCAAATATTGCTGATTAACTGAAGATGACACTACCCTATCTTAATTAAAATATTTGCTTACCTCTTAACCTGGTTTTGCTACTCATTTATCATTATTATCTTGTTATGACTTTTTTTCTTCCTTAAATAAATTAACACATTTGGCACAAGAATTTTGCTTAAATTTGTGTGACATCAAGGTACAAACAATCTTCTAACATTTTTCTTTAATATCCTCTGACGTGCCATTAGCTTTTCCTCTCTATATCTCTAAATGCTTGATCCTGTCTTCCAGTTACCATAAATTTTTGAAGTGAAGTCAAAGTAAACTAGACCATTTGAAAGTCTCCTTGAAGCAGCACCAATGGTGACATTTAACCTGAGCTCCTCACTGAATACTCAAGAGTACACTTTCCCATCACTCAAACCAGGACATGAAAACCGCTCCAGATTTTTTGGAAGTGGTTATTCCTCATGCTGGGCTTTTCTGGAAACCTGTGAGTTTTCTGTGGTTAAACTTAGATGTTACACTTGGAAAGTACCAATGGTACAATTTAGTTGATAAATTGCAGAGGGGAAATAATAAATAGCCACATATTTAGCTGACCTGTATTTTGGAGAAAGCAGAATACTTTGAATTGGCACTGATGTTACAATAAAATATCTGTCTGCTTCTTCCCAGGGGAATATATTGGAATGAGTCTCTTCCAATTAATCTCTCTCCATGGAATTTCACAGAAGTATAAAGCTTACTGTGAACAATTTCTCAGGCAATATTGTAAATTGGACAGAAAGAAATTAAGATTTCTGAGAAATAAATTGAACTGACTGATACAGTGGGTAAGAGCAGTGTATGTGTGTAAGAAACACGAGTGCCACTATCTCTATGGATTCTATACAGTTCTCATAGTTTCCAGAAAAACACATATACCATAGACATAACCAGTTAATTAATTATTCGTGGTGTGTTTGCCCTAGGAATCTTCCTATAAATATTAATAAAGTAGGAGCAAAAACACTGTTAGCGATGTCCATGGCCACAGTCTCCCTCAGTAACTCATAGAAAAGAGCAGGCATAGTCAAACTGGCATCCTGAATGAGTCTATCTGAGCAGGATGTGAGGTGCAAACCTGTTGTGGGTCACACAGTTGAGGAGAGCAAGAACCTTCACAAGGGTGTACAGTCCTGAGTCACTGGTTTTCCCACCTCCCTCAGTGCCAAAGGTGAGACAAAGTAGATGTCTGTTGCTCCTGCAGACACTAATCACATAAAATTCTAAAGAGTTGTCCATCCTCTGCTCTGAAGGTCTCTGACCCTTAACCTTCTTCTATTGTATATCAAAACAAAGTCAAGCGAGATACCTGTAGCAAAACCCCTCAGCTTTCGCTTTCTTGGTGGCCTGTTATATTTTCTTCCATTAATCCATCTATTGTCCCCTTCTATTTCCTTCTGCCTCTGTCATTTTGTGTTTATGTATATACAAATTAAATAGTGTGGTACAAAAGCAAGCTCTGGCTGAAACTATTGTAAAGGCTTACCATAGGAGTGCATCTCAGTGCTCTTGGTTTCATCATGTTCTGATACAGACAGTATATTGATATAAGCAGACCATCTTCTCACAGTGGAAATGCTACAAGGCTAGGCAACCACCCATTATCAATTCCATCTTCTATCCCAGTCAATGTGCCTGCATGATTGAACATCTGCTTTAAAAATCAGTGTGGTGCCCAACACTTCCCAAGTGAAATCTGACTCACTGATAAGGTCACTTGCACCTCAGCAGCTTCTGGACATTGGATGCAAGTGCCTCCTCAGAGCCCCACATCAGTAGGGGCATGTTGAGAACAGCCAAGGCTGAAAGGGAGTACAAAAAACCAGCAGTGATGTTCCTGGGAAGGGTATTAATCCAGAGGATCAACGTCAGGAAATAGCTGGAAAAAGCCAAAAGAGATCAAGCATAAAGGAACAGTTTGGCAGATTTATCTTGTCCTGTAGAAAAAAAAAAAAAAAATTAAAAAACAGATAAGGCATCTCATGATAACTGCACTTTCTATCAGAGCTAAGTTTTAAAAATATATATATACCCAAAAGGAATATTAAAGTTTCACTTAATTTTTTAAAAATTAGCTTAATTTTCTTCTGGAGTCCCCTGTGAAATGGCCATTTTTCCTATCATATTTTTGTAGTTTAATCCCAGGTGGGAAACTCAGCCCCAAAGAAGAGCTTCTCAGTGTTCACTCTTCAGTGGAATGAGGAGAGAAACAGAAGTTTAAAGTGAGAAAATTCATGAGTGTTGTTAAAGACTAATAAGAATAATACTTAATAGGTAAAGCGAAAGCTGCATGGTCTGGGATATTCTGCTGGGCAGCTGGGGTAAGCTCTCTTGGTTCTGTGCCCTCCCAGCTTCTTGGGCACTCACAGATCACTCCTGGGTGGTGTGAAAAGTGAAACAGGTCTTGACCCTGCATGAGCACTGCTCAGCAGAACTTAAAACATCTGTATTATCAAATTATAAACACAGTACCAAGGCAGCTACCATGAACAAATTAACTTTATCTTCTACTAAAAACTAAACTAAAATAACTAAATTAACTTTATCACTACTAAAACACGCAATATTTTTTTCCTATTCTGATTTTTCTCACAGAGTATTATGTACAAATTCTATAACCTGCATCTGCAAATCTCAAAAATGGCCATGATGGGACATTATGGGAAATACAGTATTTTAAATTAATTTTTTCTTTATTTAAAAATTATTCAACATACTTCATGGATAAATTGTAAATAAATCTTTCTTAACACAATGGAGTAAGGAAAACTAGAACAAAAAAACCTGAAACATAAGCGTTTCTTTCAAAATTAAACATACATACTTCATACCTGATCACTCAAATCCTGAACGTCTTTCAGTCACACAGAATTCTTCAGCAGATAAATATGCAGAGTACCTAAAGGATTCCTCTTTATACCATTTTTGTGCCTATCTACAACTTTTCTTAAATATATTTTTTTCTTAAGAAAATGTGCCATTTTTTTGTGCAGATACAAAATTATAAATTGAATATTTTCAGCTACAGTTTTGAAAATATGCCTTTTGTATCTGAGCAGGTTGTCACTACAGTATTTCATGTATTTGAACATCTTTGCAAATCTTTACTTGTTATTTCTCATTATCCACTCATAAAACAGAAATGCATAAATGGTTAGATGAAAGGAGAACAATTCAAACAAGAGACTCATGTCACTATCACAAATTATTCTCAGCATTATAATGAGAATAATAATGAGAAAAAGAAAAAAAAAAAAGCAAAGAACAGGGTTAATAGACTGTACTCTATTTCGGGTTCATTTATGTATAGAGAAAAAAAAAACAAACTATACATTATCTTTACCAAATACATTTTATCTTTACCAAAATATGATAAATATACATTTATCTTTACCAAAATATGGCATATATATTTTATCTTTCAAAATATTTTATCTATGGTTAGATATCACATATGTTTATTTGGCAAAGATAAGATTTGTATTTTTTAAATTAGAGAGATTAAAAGTTTATTTAAGTCCTTTTACTATTTTTCTAAGATAAAAATTATACTTATTTTGATCTTCAGTTTGAAATAAAATAGTGGTAGAAAAATCCCACCTAATCTAGGCAATTATTGAATTACAGCTAAATCAGAAAGTACAGTCATGATTTTTTTCCACAAATGTCACAGCAACAAGGACTGGCAAAGGTAGGCTCAAGTTAGAACCATAGAATGCAGTCCTTTGTACTTGTATTCAAATTGCTTTTTTCTTTGTCCATTTCAGCTTTTTAAAGAAATTTAATTAAATTTTTAATCTGGTGTAAGAATGTAAATTGCTATTATCTCATGAGAGCTGAATGATTTTGGATATAGAAGCATCTATCTGCAGTGTGAGTAAACAGCAGCTAATAAGTAATCATTATCATGTTTGGATTTAATTTAATTTTTTTTTTTTTGTTTGTTTGCTTTCTTTCTGTCTCTACATGGTGGAGAAGGAACACCTGCCTAGGAAGAAGCATTCAGAGCAAATTTCTCCCAACTGCTTCCCTAAAGATTCTCTACTTCATTCTGAAACCATTGTTATCAGGCATTGTTATGCTAAGAAGTTTCAGAGCTGTAAACTGAGGGGGGAATCACATCTCAGAATTTTGTTTTACTACTCAGTCTTTATTCTCTTAACAGAGAATGCATGCATAGAAAAAAAAAACCCAAAAAACAAACAAACAAACAAAAAAAAAAACAAACCAAACAAACAAACAAACAAAAAAAACCACCAAAAAACCCACCAAAATTAGGATACCAAAATATTGCATCTGTGCTGAGTTTGTCTGAGATGGACTTAATTTTCCCTGCAGCAGCCCTCAGAGTGCTGCACTTTGTATTGGTGACTAGAAAGGTACTGCTAACACACCTGAGCTTAGGCTACTGCTGGGCAGGGCTCACACAGCAGCAAGAGTGGCTCTCCAGCATTCCCCCTAAGCATATAGGATCTAGGACTGGGCAACTGACCAAAGATATATTCCATACCTCGTGATGTCTGCTCAGATATAAATGCTGAGAAAGGAGGAGGAGAGGGGTGAAAATTTGCTGTAATGACATTTGCCTTCTGTAGCAACTGTTACACAGCCAAAGTCCTGCTTCTCAGGAAGTGGCTGTGCATCACCTGCTGATGGGAGCTACAGAATTTTCCTTTCCTTCCATTCATGACCTTTTCTTTTGTGTTTAAAGCTGTCTTTATCTTCACCCATGAGGGCTGTTTTTTAAAATGTTAATTTTTTTAAAAANACTGAATTTTGCTTTGTATGATCGTGGTTCTGCTCTGGTTAATCTCCTATTGATTGACATTGCAGAGTGTCCAATTTATTTTCTATTTTGGTAATCTATCTTACTTTAGAAAAATGTCTTAAATTTGAGTATTTTTACTGCTAATATATTAATGTAACCTGTCTCAGATCAGTTATTAGCATTTGAGTGTGATATTTAATTATGGGTTACTTTGCTCTTTTTATTAGGAAGCAAATAAAAGAATCCCAAAACAACAAAACAAACACGAAACCAACAAAGAAAAGGACCAATGAAAATGTTTCCAAGTCCAGTATTACCACATATTCTTATTCTGAAGTCAATCTTAGTCACATCTGGAAAGTTGTTTAAGATATTGTACAGACATCATCTCATTGAATAAGGATAAGAAAATTTCAGCCTTCAGCAAACCAATGGGGAACTCAATCAAGAGGTGGTAGTGCTATCTGGGAATGTCCTTATCCTAAGAATGAAATATGTGATTTTCCAGTATGAATGAACATGTGATCTTGGTTTACAATTTTGAAATTCCTGTTTATTTTTTAAACAGATTTTTTAAAATCTTAGAATACTCGCACCCTAATATACAGACACATGATTCCTTCTAATAGTGATTCCTTGCTTGACATTGGTAGGAGTCAATATTAGACTTGATCATGGTTTGCAATGATTTTGTTGCAAACATATCTGAAAGCAAACTGAGAAGGTTCTGTTCCCTCCAACAATTTTTTAGCAAATTTTTATGTTAAATATGTAGCAGATGAGTAAGAAACCAACTGACTACATGTGGAGAATATGGAAACTACAAACTACAGGAGATCTGCAAAGCAGTTTCACACCATTAAGAATCTGACCACTGGGATTATCAGATATAAAAAAATGAAGATGTTCTGGTCTCTCATAAGCACAGACACACACACCTTTATGACAAAGATACCTGGAATAGAACAGCAAGTTATCAGGAATATTCTACAGAACAGAAAGAATCACCTCGTGACAGATTACACTTAAAGTGCAATAGCTTAAAACTATGAAAGAGCCCCAACAGGATTCTATACAATTTCTCAATAAATCAAAAGTCTAATTATATATAGGATATTATGAGCTAATACACTTTTATCATACTTAGCAATGAAAATTCAGCACTCAAATATTAACTGCATCTAAAACTGCATTTAGATTGTCCTTTAAAATCCATTCTCTACAGCATTGATTTTACTATTTTTTTTTTCTCTCTTGTTACCAGCTCACGATCATTAGAGGCAAAAGAAATAAAAGTGAAAATTAAATGTAAATGTTAAAGTAGTGCTTTGCTGCCAATACTCATACTAAGAAGGCAAATTTTCTAGTTGTTACCATGATAATTAATTATTTGTGAATAATCAAACAATATCTTGAGATGTCTCAAAGAGTAGCAAATATTCTCAATTACTTTCTTGAGCATGTCCTTTCAACATCTGAAAAATATAAATTAATATCTCCTTTGCAAGGTGGGAAAATAAAGAGCCTGGCAGCAGATTCTCCTGTCTGAACAGAGATTTTATGGAGATGATCTCAGAAACTACAGAAAGATACCATGCATGTACACAGTCCTCAGCATTAAAGTGTCCCCTAATCCATTGGCCTGTAGAGGTACTTCAGTGACTTGTTTGAACTGCAGTGACTCCCTGTGGTCTAAGTCAGAGCAAAGCAACATTACAGAACCGTCATTATAATTTAACTAAAACCTATTGTTTGATTTTGGCTACAAGAGAGTTAATTTTTTTGTAGTAGTTTGTATGGGGCTGTGGTTTGGGTTTGTGACAAAAACAGTGTTGGGAACACAGGGATGTTTTAGGTATTGTTGAGCAATACTCATACAGAGTAAAATATGGAGAGCAGTAACAAGAAATAAATGCATATGCACATTTTCAGTGAGAATTTTTGTGTCTTTATACAGAAAAATCGCACCAAAGGGCAATGTAAAACATGACTTGGTTTTAACTTTATAATTTTTTAGTTCTTTTAGAATGCACAATCATCTCTTGCTGCATTTAGGATGCAAAATGTGGAAAGGAATATATACAAGGTGGAATGCTAACTATAACATCCTGTGTTAAACTCCAACCTTTTGCAGTGTTATTACATATGCTTTGGTTGTTTGAAATATATGAGCATGAAAGCAGGAAGAAAAGAACAAAGTTTATTTTTGGTATGTACAGGGTAGTAACATGCTGCCAAATGTTTAACAATTTTAAGGACATGAAGGTGTTACATGCCAGTGTTTTAAAGATCCATCAGAAAATGCTCTGTGATAGACAGAAACTAAATGTGTTTATCTGTTTTGTGTTAAAGGTGTTGACCTAGCGAAAGACAATTTTATTGCCTTTCTTTCTTGTGGATAAGGAGTCTGTAGTGTGCTTGCAGCATCAGCAGACAAGTTCCCTATTGAATTTATTTTGTGATTATTACTGGAGCAAACAGAAGCCTTTTTTTTCTGTTCTTTCTAGCAGAAAATTAAACAAAGTCACAATTTTGAATGGGTATGAACTGATATTTTGCCAGTGGCTTTTAGAATGAAATAATTTAGAAAAAAAATTTCTAACATTTTTCATAAAATTTACTAACATAAAAATTTAGTGAAATATTGGAACCTGATTATACATATCAATAAGTACATCTAGCAAGAAAAATATTAATTCAAAAATAATGTTTGTGTTTTTCTACCTATACCCTCATTCACTGTAATGACAGAAATTAGTGAGTTATTTATAAACTTTTAATGTTTTGTTTATATATAGCTTTAGTCATTTTCTTGCCATTTCTGCATCCAGCCATTATTACTTGCCTAATTTCTTGCAGGTGTCACAGAAGCGCTGATGAATGAACTGCTAGTCCCATTTGGAGTCAGATCTCCCATTAAATAGCAATAATGATTTTTCTAAAATACAAAATTAATGAAATATTTCTATTATATTTTCTGCTCAGTTTTCTGAGTTAAATGCTAAAATCTTCATACCCACTTCAGACATTTGCACTTTCTCACTTAGCCTAATTTTTAACCATTAAGGTCTGCTTAATGGACTCCTGGTTTCTAGTATTAAAGAACCAGTTCAACTTTCCATCCACCAGTTTGTAGTTCTGGCCTACAACGAACAATTAGACTGACCAGCAAGGTTGCAGTTAAAAATGGAATTGAACATGCCAGACAAAGAATCAGACAAGAAAAAGACAAAAGATCAAACAGGGGAACATTTAGAAGGACAAACCTGAATGCTGGAGAAAAAAGGAATTGTATAGAAAACAAATCTGATCAGAAGTGGCTGTCTGAGACTTTGCTGAGGAAAGTAGGAAGTTTGGAAGAAGAAACTAAAAGACGGAAGCAATCCTGTCGGATTAAGAATATAACAAAGCAATCAACAAAACAAAACCCCCAAAACATAATAAAAGGATTCATAACAGAAATGTGGTCAGGAGGTCATAAAATTAAGATTTATTTAATCCTTCATTAAACCTGACCCATGAAGACCGATTCTGACATCCTGACAGTACCATGCTAATTCCATGCACATCC
>VWZN01014169.1:99246-121154 GCA_013396955.1 Regulus satrapa
TCCTCTTTTTCTCATGCTTGTACCTTGTATTGACAACAGAAGAAATGTGGTCGATCTATTGTGATATTACTAAAGTATATGAAGGCTCCTCTGGATCTGAGACACAGAAAAGCCATTTCAGGAGTGTTAATTAACACTTTCAGTTAGGGTCATAGATCAAAGTTTAGTGTAATTCCTAGGGAAAGATCATCTCCTTTCCTTCTTTTGGGGTATATAACATAGAAGTAGAGAAAGTCTGCTGTGTTATAATGCAGTTAAATGTGCATACTCTTGAATAGGGACATATATTTTGGATTACCCAGTGTAGATCAAATGTAAGCAGCCAAATAATATCTCTAGTAACTACTTAATAAGATTTTCAGTCACTTTTTTTTTGCTTTCTTCTATTTTCAGTCCTCCAGTAGAGGTGATTGAAAGAACAAAAAGAAGCCAAGAATCTGGTTCCATTCTAAAACAAGATAAATTTGTAACAACCTACTTGGTCATTTTAAATTTGTTATCTTTTTTCTGGAGGTTTTACTTTTCACTAATTTGTAATTTAAAAGTTTTGTGGCAGATATCAGAAATTTTGAATATGAACATGGAAAAAACCTCAGAAAATACAGTGAGCCATATATTAATGCTGACCTTGTGTCACCTCTACTCTCTACAATGGATGAATATTTGGACAAATATTTGGACAAAGGAAGAATGTCTCCTGAGGAAAAGCTTACAGTAAATATTTATGAACTTCTCTAACTCTCCTATGCCACTTGAAAAATATTGCACAATGTTCTTGGAGTTTTTTCTCTGTGTGTGTATGTGTGATTTTGGGGGTTTTGGTTTTTTTGTCGGTTTTGGTTTCTTACGGTTTTAGGTTTTGGGCCTTTTTTACTTTTCAGATTTTTGAGTTTTTGTTTTGTTTTGTGAAGTAAAACACAACATAAAAGAAAAGTAGCATTTGTGATGTGTCCTTGCACATTGTTGTTACATGTGCAAACTTTTTGCCCAGCAAAAAGTCTAATTGCAAAGAAAATTGGGTCTTCCTATTGAATAATTTCATCAAAATGTTTTTGGTTTGTCTTGCTATTACTCAGTTCTTAGCTACTATTTTATGTTTTATTGAAACTTCTGCCTCAACTCCTCCTAAAATTGCTACCATTGTTTTCCAAAAAGGAAGCAGATTTTAAATTACTGATTTTTCTATTAATGTGAAACCTGTGAAATGCAATTTGTCTCTTTTATTAAGGATTTATTTTTACTTATTCCATATAAATTTCTCCTTGATCTAAGTAATCAAAAAAAGTATCATAATGGTAGTCTTCTCAATTTTCAGATATTACTTAACTAGTAACTCCTACTACACTGCTATATGGCATCGGTTTTCTTGGCGATGAGAGAAAAACTACCAAAACACATTCCTACCGCTCTTTCATTTATGAGCAAATACATAACAGGCATACATCATGAAATATCCCATATTTTCCAAAGGGCTTTATCTCATTTAGCAAATAAACATTTTTTAATTACCATATGGCACATATGGGACAGCAAGGGGACCAGGAACAGTCAAGAGGGGTTTATAAAAGGCAGGTTCTGCTTGACCAACCTGATCTCCTCCTATGCCAAAGTAACCTCATAGTGGTTGAGGAAAGGCTCTGGGTGTTGTCTACATGGACTTCAGTAAAGCCTTTGACATCATTTCCCACATAGCACTCTCCTGGAGAAACTGTCTCTTCACAGCTTGAACTGGTGCACTGCTGGGTAAAAAGTTGTCTGGATGGCTGGACCTAGAGAGTGGTGGGGAATGAAGTTAAATCCAGTTGGCTGGTCACAGCCAATGTCTTTATTTTTGATGTTTAGATCAATTTATTTGCTGGAAGCAGTGGACTATAGATCTTCAAGACTGCTGGCATAATATATGAGAGTTTCCTTTTACGGTTCAGCTTACCATATGCTTCTCTCTTCTGAGTTTTAAGGGTCACTCCTTGCCTTTTTTTTCCCACTGTTTAAAATTTGGTAAATACATAAAAATCTGAAAACAGCATATAAGAAGAGCTAGAAAATTTTAATTATTGCTACTATGTTACTTCTAATAAATCATCAGGCCTTGTGAAAAGCCAATGCACATCTATGCATGTCTCAATAAAACACTTTTCACCGTCTCCTTTGCTTGCTAATTTTCTGTAAAAACTCTGTTGCCTTATGTCTGCTGGGGGGTTCAGTATGTTTTCTTTTAACTTCCATCTTGAACTGGGATCCCAAGGGATGGGAGCAGATGGTTAACAATGCAGAGCAATCAAAATTTATTAGCCTGGAGGATGTGTAATTCAAACAGAAGTATCCGGTCACAGTGAGCTAGGAGTTGAAAATCCCAACAGACCTTACTCCCAGATGCACTTACATATAAGTATTGGGATTCTTTAATGCATATGAAGTCAGCAAGAAAATCTATCTGCAAGTGGGTTTGTGGAGGGAGCTTTAGAAAATATGAATTTGCAAAGTCCTCTTTCACATGCAATTAACACAGGTAAGTGCACTTGGCACTACCTGTGTGGCTTCAAGTTTTCTGGAAACCTCGATAAAACCCTGATAGGCTTTTGTGTCCACTTTCTGAAAGCTTCTCTTTTCACTCAGAGTTTTCAAAGCAGCTCCTTATCCATCCATGGAGGCTTTCTGGCAGTTTTGCCAAATTTCCTCCTTGTTGGTATGCATTGCTCCTGAGCTTGGAGGAGGTGATCATTGTAATTCAACAAATTACAGGTTGGTAGTCTTCCAGGGCTCTATCCCTGGAGATTCTACCAAGTAGTTCCTTGAAGAGTTCAAAGTCGACTCTCCTGAATTTCAGGGCAATAAGCTTATTGTGGGCTCTCCTCACTGCCTTGAGGAACTCCAACTCCACCATCTCACAATCACTGCAGCCATTTCTGCCTTAGATCAGCACAGTCCCCCACAGATCTTCCCTGTTGGTGAGCAAGAGGTCCAGTACCTCATCTCCTGTTGGCTCCTCAATCACTTGTAAGAAAGGTGTTGACACATTCAAGGGACCTTCCCAATTGTTCATGCCAGACATGAACATGTCTGCAGCCAAGCCAGCAAGGGATTGTGACGGGCAGGACCTGCTTGACCAACTTGATCTCCTTCTATGACAGGGTGACAGTAAAAAGGGGTAAGGTGAGTAGATAAAGACCTGGACACTCACAGTTTATTATGAATGGAGGAAGTGCTGATTCTTTATTCACTTAACTTATATTTTTACAGTTTTTACAGACCTCACATACAACTCCAATTGGTTAATAGTATTCTTGCCAATTACTCTATTGGTTAGTAAAAGTTATTTTATTTGTCTATCAAATCTCTCTATTTGTTAGTTTGCATATTTTGTTCACTGATTTTCATGAGACAAATCTCTTGTTTGATGCAGGTGCAGATTGTTTTTCACTCAAGAATAACCTGTTGTAACTGAACTCTCATTTAGGATGGTTTTCACATGGGAATTTACAAGCCACTTAGCTGTACACAGAAGTGACTATCTACCTATTAATCAGAGCAAGGCGCAATTTTATACAGCTTTTCCATTATGATATATCCATTTTCCTCCAAGAACATTCTCACAGTAGGACAAGACAAAAATCTCAAGCTCTGCCAGGAGAGGTTTAGATTCAACCTAAGAAAAAAATTTCTTCTCTGAAAGGATGGTTAGGTATTGGAACAGGCTGCCCAAGGAAATGGTGGAATCATCATCCTTGGAAGTGTTTAAAAATCCTGTAGATGTGGTGTCTGTTAAATGTTTGAACTTGGTGATCTTAGAGGTATTTTCCAACTTTAATGATTCTGTGTTCTAAGTTCTGAAAACAGGTAGCAACTGTTTTGTAATAGTAGATGTTGCTCTTGTCCTATATTCCATGCTTTCTTTTTCTGATGTTTAGTGTTTTAGCATTGTTACATTGAAAATAGAGGGAAAAATATTCTGAAGGAAAAATCCCAGAACATCAGCTACTATTAAAGGGAACTGTGGCACTACTTTCACGCTGTTAATGACAAGAAACCAAAAAAGGGCTCAGCTAGCTGTTTAATCAAACCTGAAGATCATATAGATATGAGCATCGGAGAGCACCATTGACATAAAGGACTAACACACAGGAGAATTAAACAGATAAAGTCAGTAAATTAAATTTCTCTGCAGTTATATCTAAAGCGTATTTGGACAGGACAAAGTGATGAGACTTCAAAGTAGGTCCCTGAACTTTCACAGATCTCATTGACTCATGGGAAGGATCTCACAGGATACTGTCACGTTGAGTGGAAAGCAATCTACCTCATGAAAGAATAAGTTCATTTTCACTAAATATGACCAATGCCTTTTGACCGAAAAAGTCACTTAATGTAATGCTAGTTACTGGTATCAGGGCAACAGGGATGTCTTCTTCAGATTTTTTTTTCAGTTAACTGAGGAAACACTACACACTGGTCCTCGCATGCGTCCTCGGAATAGTGCAACAAGATGACAGAAATCTCTTCATAATGCCTTTCTCAATTGTTCTGACTGAACATATGTGGAAATATTTTTGTAACTGTTAAACAAAGATTGTTAAAGTATCCTGACTCTACTGTGACAAGCACTGAATAGTTTACTGAATGGATTATTTTACCCAAAAATAATCTCATATTGCCCCAAGTTTCAGAGGAATTCTTAATTGTAAAAGTAATTGGTGAAAAGCTTTACAGTCACAACCTTGTAGAAGAAGGGTCATTCATCAAATCAGGCAGTCTGCATAGGTAACCCACCTCCCAGCCAAAATCCTAGCATATTGTAATGCAATCTTTTCAAGTGAATTTACTATTGACGTGGTCATTCTTCAAATTATGACAGCTCAACTGAATCTAGATTTAGTAAGATGGGTTTCCAATAAGGTCACAGGAAGAAAGCAGCACAGATAGCACAGCATTGGTAAATATGGTATTATATTTGGTATTATATGGTATTATATTAGATTCCCCTGATGGTTAGCAGATTTCAAGCCCTGAAAGTTGCTGAAATGTTAGACAACCTGGTGAAGTAAGCAGAGCTGCTGTTCAGCTCATACTTTCCGGATATCTTCCAATTGGTGGTGACTTGTGTTCCTCACCAGAATTAATTCTATTTATTTATAACTGAGTGTCCTGGCCGACTGGCAATGATGGTATGCTAAATAAAACAGTGTGTAGTTCTTTAAAATCTGGTAAAAGTATTGAATGAGGCCACTTTTGGGTGCAAGATATGACACTTCAGTCTAATACAAATTCAATGTTATTATGCTATTTCACTGGAATTGTTACTTTCTGCCTAACCCCATTGTGTTTCATTGCATTACTTTAAATTCATCCATATTAGAATGTGAAACTCTAAGTACTGGCATAAGTCTAAACCTGCAGAAATTTCTGAAGAAATCACAGAGATAATTGCCATTTTTCATTGAATCATGATAAAAGACAAAGAAGAAATGTTAGCAGTGATTTGAATATGCCTAGCAATTACTGTTCAGTGAAATATAACATTTTGAGGAACAATACAATTTGGAACTTGCACATTCTTGTATATGACTATGCTAAAACATTAGATTTTTTTTTTTTTTTTTTTTTTTTTTTTTTTTTTTTTATTGGTAATGACGACAATCCTTGCAGCNTTTTATGACGGGCAGTTTCCTTCTCTGTTTACTCTTAATTTGTACAGGCATTCCATAGGGAATGTGAACAAATTAATATCCATTATTTCTACGTAATAAATTAAAAATCTTCCTTGAAGATGGGGAATAGTCTAGTTCCATAATTCATAAACCTGTCTGCACATCATTATTCTTTGATGCTAATTTCTTAGCTGATTATCAAAATAATATATAAAGGACAATATATTACAAAAAAGACTGTAGCAATTGCAATGCCACATTATTACTGTTGTTAATTACAGATAATGAAATATTAAAAAAATGTATAAATACTTAATTTTAATGGTTTTAAATAAAAATTTATTTTTATTTTAATTATATTTATAAATGGATTTAGATTATATTTCTATTTTTTTGTTTGTTTCTTTTGCTTTTTTTTTTTTTCATGTAGCAGGAAATCTTTGTGCTAGGTGGTATATACATAAACTTAATGTCCAATTATATGGGAAATCTGAAAGTATTGAATGATATTTTAGTTAATTGACAAATTAGGAAAAAAATAAGTCCATAAATAACAGAAAATCAACATTTAGAGATTTAGTAGGAATGAATGAAAGGAGAAAATCCTAAACAAGAGAGAAGAGAAAAAGTAAATTAGGACACTAGTTATTAAACAGAGACTCATTCTGAATGCTGATTTTAATGAGAGAGACTGGGAGAAGAATCTACAGTATGGAATAGAGGGCCAAATTCTGCAGATCTTGTATCTGAAAAAGCAAGAAATAGAAAAGGCATGACATAGCCAAGAAAAAGAGGGCACGTACTGATTGTTAAAGGTAACACAAAAGGGCAATAATCAACCAGGGAGTCTGTGGGTCACATTGCCAAACCAAAGGTTATCCTAAGAATGGAAACCAAACAGGAAGCATGGGAATGACACCTCTGACTAATTTCTTAACAACAATAATGAGAAATAAAGCAAAGCACTAAGATATTCTGGAAAGAAGAATGCAAGTCTCACCAGCACCTATAATCCTGGAAATACGAAGACCAGTACAGGCTTAAACAGTACAGTTCTTTAAACAGTAACTGCAAGAAATGAATGAAAATACAGGAGAAGGTACTCAGAAGTAAGCTTAAATCCTGATAATATCTGACTCTGAAGCTCTTGATGTTTTTTAAACAGTGTTCAGTTGGATAAGGCAGAGAAAGCTAGCCATGAAATTCCCTGTACAGAAATGCACAGTACAGCACCCAATGCAAAAAATGGAGCATGAGTTTAAAAAAACAACAACAATAAATACCCAATGCAAAACAAAAAAACAAACAACAAAAAAATAACCAACCAAACAAACAAAAAAAAGCAAACAAAGAATAAAAACTGAAAAAAAACCAAAGTAAAACCAAAACAAAACAAAACACCCACCATATTACAGAAAGAGAAAGTTCTCAGAAGTTCTTGAGATTGATCTTCAAGGTTTGCACTTAAGAGATCTAGTGTGGATGAGATAAGTAAAAAAATTAAATCCTGAAAGTGATAAGAAATTAAGATGCAACTTCTTTCAAAGAATAGAATTTAACAAGCAAGGGCCATAGCATATTGAAATGTGTTTAGGATGGGCTGTGATTAGATCATCTTACCAAAGTGAAGAGTCTAAAGTTTGTTAGCAGATACCTTGAATAGAAAGATTTTTCAGGACCTCTCCTGAATTGTACACAAACAGAATAAAAAATACTTTACAGATTAAGACTAAATAATAAGAGTGAAGAGAAAATACAGTTTTTGGGAAAAACGTGCAAGAATTATACTGCACCACCACACTTTGTAGACAGCAGTATTAACAGACGTTAGTACTCAGCACTAGCTCTGAAGACCCCTTTTAAAACTCACTGAAACTCATCACAGTTGGATATTATATGATCCTCTGAAAGAAAAACAAAAACAAAAAAAAGAACAAACAAAAAAACCCAAACAAACAAAAAAAACCCAAACCCCCAAACCCCCCCCAAAACCCAAAAAACCCCCAAACCCCCCTCAAAAAAACCAGAAAAACAAAAAAAAACCAAAAAAAACAAAAACCAGAAAAATCAAACAACAACAACAACAACAAAACCAACTTTTATTTCTGTTCCAAATTCATAAATTTAGCTGGTGTTCTCACCTGAGCCTGAATATTTATTAACTCATTTAACTCTGCTTTGTGGGCTTCCTCCACCCATGACTGATCAAGACTATCACTTCAACCAGTGGGCATTAAAAATGCAGCTTCAAGTCTCAAGCATTGTGGATCCACAGGTAGTTATAACTTACATCTCCAGCATCAATTCTTACAATTTCCTGGTTTTTCTTTTCTTTATACATTTTCTTAAGGGATATCTTTATACTTCTGTATTACTGTTTTGCTATAGATAATAATAACCAAAATGGCTACATATGTCCTTCCCATTGCACTAAATTGTTTTAAAATAAACCCTCTATCTATCTATCTATCTATCTATCTATCTATCTATCTATCTATCTATCTATCTATCTATCTATCTATCTATCTCAACACTGATTACTCAGTGCAATTTCACTCTAATCCTCCCCAAGGCATCTGTTAACAAGCACCTGAGCTGCCCTTGCCTTTAGGGGTAGTTTGAAAGAGGCATTCATCAAACAGAATCAAAGAGGTAATTAACCTGCTCTGTTCAGTGTTTGTGCAACCTCACCTTGATTATTGTGCTGTTCTGGGACCCCCCCCCATTTAAGAAAGATGTGAAGGTCCTTGAATGTATCTTACCTGCCACAGCAGCTGTAGCAGCAGCTTACAGTTAAGCAGGAGCTCAGCTGAAAATTTGCTAAAACAATTGAATAATCCTGTGATACCCCAGGCTAACTTTTTTGTTGGAAAAAATGGTGTCAAAATAACATAGAGAGGAATATATGCAATGAACTCTATTTGTAGAAGTCAATACTTTAATTCCCTCTGCAGTCAAGGGAGGGGGGAAATGTTATAGGACATGATTCATCTTATTCCTAAGCAGATATCTAAATAGGTCAGATGAATCATGCTCTAAAGGGCCTTTTCTCTCTGATAGCTATAAAGAGAGCCCAAAGTGACTAATTCAGATGTAGACGACTAAACTATAGGTGTCTAAAGTTAGCTACAGTGAATCCCACACAGAGTGGCTTGTACCTTCCTAGTGCATGAAAAAGCCTGGGGAGTAAGTTCACTTTCATAGCTGGCACAGTTGTAATATACTGTCACAGACAAATTTGATTTGTCCTAAGCTGACATTTCTCCAACAAAAAGCTGAAATAAGAACTCTTTGAGTAGCAAAACCAGTAAATCTACTTTGAAGTTTGCAATTACATAAAGTTAGCAAATCTCAAAATATAACTGGGAGTTCCCAGGAAGTATCTTAGTTTACCAAAAATTATGCTGTGATAACACCATTGCTTGCAGTGAAGCCATACCTAAATCTAAAATGAATAAAGTGAAAAAAAAAAAAAAAAAAGTGACTAAAATGTGGCATGGATGAAGCAAGTGCCTCACAAAGTGGCCCAGTGACTTACAAAGTGACTCTCAGCGATGGGAGTGTTTCATTTATATAGGACAAAACTGAGAAGCGCTATTGTGCAGGTTTACAAACTTGCGCAGGACCATTCAGTCATCAACTCTTGCAATAATTGAACTTAAGGCACCTGCTGAAACTGGCAGAAGTTCAGGTTCAGACATAGAAAATATAGCATTTCTTTTCACAGAATGTAATGAATCTCTGTTATGGGGTGCTGTAGGCTTCTGCAAAGGCAAACATCATGAGTTGCAAAAGGGATTAGTTAAACTCATTGAAAGAAAGAGCAATAAGCAGAGAATAAAGGGACTAGGCAGGGATCTACTATTTAAACCCCTAAAATTACTCTAGATGCTGGGGAATGCAATGAGAAATGGAATGCAGGCACAATCAGTACAAGCAGGATGTGCCCTTTCCATCCTTCTTCTTCTCCTGCCGTTGCCAGAAGTGCTGAGTGCAGCAGTGCTCTGCTGATCCAGCTTGGGGAAGGGAGGGGGGCTCTCTTGACTCCTTACAGATATAAAACCTTACTCACATAAACTGCTCTGATCATGCCACTCCTTTTTAGCAGATACGTAGGAAAAATGAAGAAAATTTCCTCTAAGTCCAAGAAGGAAGCATAACTCCTAGTAAAGACCAATCCATTTCTGAGTAGTTCTAAGATGGGCAGCAGGACCAGCTTGACATGACTGAGCCTCAGGACACAAAGCACCAGAACAGATTAATTTAGTTCTGGTTCTGGTTATATTTCCAGAGAGACTCTCAGCACCTCAAAGAATCATGTGAATCACTTTAGTAACAATCTTGGGTAAAGCATTCCACAATTTTCTGTGGTGCAAGTGCTGGGTGCTAAACTTTGTGATGCCCTCTGGAATGGAAAATATGAGGAATCTGAGCTTGCAAGGACTTGGCCATCAAACCTGCAGGACTATTCTGTGCGTTTGGAAGAGGCTTGTGCTCCACAGCTGACAAATAAGACCCTACACCCTCATTGAAACTCTTCCCCACTAAACTATTCAGCTCTTAGTGCCTGCTCATCAACACAACCCTTTCCAGTAAACAACTTTGCAGCTTGAGTTGTATATTAGAAGAGTTTTCTATTTAAGACAGGTGCTGGCTGGGGTCCTCGTGTTTATATAGGGGCTGAGATAGTTCCTTCCTGTGTTAGAATGGCACAATTAGTCCCCAGCATAGTGTTGATATACTCATCACATATATTCTTCTGAGATACTCAGTGCCCTTCCAGAGAATTCTAAACAAGCCTTAGTAATTTGCAAAGTTATCTAATGGAATGAATTGCAAGCGTTTTGACCCTGATTTACATCCCATCATGCTCCCAATCATCACTGAAATGACAGCTGCAGTCAGACATAAGAAAAAATATACTTCAAAAATTTTAAAGAGTTTTGTTTTGGCGTGTTGGTTTTCTTTTTCATCTGTGTGAAAAAATGTTGCTCTATTAGAGATCAAGTACATTTTTCATATTTTTCATCTTTTTCATGTTAAATTCTGAAATATATTCAGTGAAACTAAAAGGCTAATTAATTTTATGGTAGAATAGGAATAGTTTCTGAGAAAAGTTTTAGATATATGCCCTTTGAAGGTAACATTTCGAAAACAGAACTACCTGCTACTCTGATAAACGGTGATTAAGATTTCCTGCTGGGATCATGCATTCTTTGCTAGACTGAGTAAAAAGGGATAATGTATCTATTGATGCTGTTATGCATACCTAGTAACCCTTAAGACATAAGCATCAGTCTGCAATCATAGAAGATTTTTGGTTTTCTCACTAAAAATGACATATTTTGTAGTGACTGTTGTTGAAATAAAAGCCCTATGAAATTAGGTACATAACACATATGTGTTTTAGATTAAGTAATTTGATTTTTAAATGAAAATATATAAGAGAGGAAGTGATAACAGTAGAGAAAGAAAAATACAAGAAGTGTTTACAAATAAGTGGTGAATTCAAGTGGGAAAATTTGGTTTGTTTCTATGTTGCTTTGCCCTTCAACTTGTCTGCGGGCTCTACATTAGCATTCAGAGAGCAGTATTGCCATTCCTGGTGATTCACTAAGGTATTATGAATATGAAAAATATCAGAAGCTTTTTATGTCTATGGTTTGTCTTTCTTAGATGTTCAAAAGAATAATTGAAGTCAATCAGTTCCTGAAAACCTGCATGTAGGTGAATTCCATTATAGCAGAAAAAAGGGGATTTAATAATAATAATTTAATAATAATAACACTATTTTACTACTATTATTATTATATAATTTAATAATTGAATAATTCCCACAACACACTAAAATGTTGATTTCTATCTTCTTTCTAAAGAAAATACTGCTTGTTTATTTTTCCCCACAATTAGAGTAATTGATTTACAGGTTAGTATGTTATACTATTTTTGTTTCTCACTTTATTATTAAGTAACATATTAAATAGCTGTGTATTAAATGAAGTATTTAATAATTATAATAATTTAAAATTAATAATAATAATAATAATAATAATAGTTTCTCCCTCTTCTTTTTAATAACTTCTGACCTTCTGAAAACACACAATACAATTTTACAGTCGATTCTCAGCAAGTTCTATATAAAAAATAAACCCATCAAAATCACGTGAGAATTTTAGTATCTGATCTTGGATCATTTTCTTTCTTTTTATTTTAATAAATACTGATTTTTCTTCTAAAAATAATTAAATATGAAGAAGTTATCAGTGTTCCAAGGGTGATATTTTTGGTTTCTGAGGGGTTTCTAGGTTTTCATTGTCTAGTTGGTATAAAGGCTACACAGAACTGTCACCCCTGTAATATTCCTGGAAATTAACAGCAGCTGGGAACTAAAGTTTGCATGCAAGGGAGAACAACCACTCATTCACTGAAACATTTACAATGGACAAGATATTGAGTATTGCCTAAAGAACAAAATAAGGACACTTTTTAAATTTTTCCTGTATCTCTTTCCTGCCTCTTTGAAGCTTCAGATTTTGACATTTGACCTTGTATTTATCCTCAGGTAAGGTTTTCTTAAGTGCCTTACACTGATGCTCAGTTATGGGGGAATACCAGTCCCCCTGGTTTTTGCTCTCACCTGGAAGTGCCTCCTGTGTAGCATAGACACCTACAATAGCATTGCTAAGCAGTTGTGTTGGAGACCAGAATAAGATGCAGCAAGTAACAGTGACATCCACATCCACCTGCTTAGTAAGACCTAGCAGGTGGTAAATCTGAAGCTCCTCCAAAATGAACTGATATAGAAAGCCTACTGCAAAAAAATAGCATCTGCCCATGGTGCAATTTGTCCCAGAAAAGCCTATCCTTGTCCCTCTAGACTGCAAAGGAGCCTAGAGCTACTAACCTCTTAATTAAGATGCTTTGGTTAGGGCACTAGAGTTAAGGGTGCAGAACAAAGTCTGTAGCCAAATGTGCTGGAAGAATTTAGATGTCATTTGCATTTAGCATTGTTTTTTAGTAATGATGTTAGATTTAGACAACTGAAATCTGTTCAAGTCTTGTTTAAGGCAAGCTGCGAGTCTGCATCATTATTAGGGAAAATTGACATTTAATTTTTTTTTTTTTTTTTTACTTACTTCCATTTTTCTCTGGCATAGAGCACTCACCTTCTCTGCATGTCTAATTTAAAGGCTGCAATTTGATTTACTTTGCTGTTGCTTTTTGTCTTTGTCTTTTCTAAATGTTTTCCTAAGTACAAAATTTTTCATGGAGTTTTTTGACATAAGGAAAATGTGTAAATAATTACTTTTACAGGACGACATTAAAATTGTAATATGATTTTTAAAATGGAAATAAATTCTCTTTGTCTGAAAAATGGCAAAATCCAAAACAGAAGAAAAGCTGAAAACAGAGAAAGCAGGCAGCTAGCTGACAACTAGTTTTCTGTGGATTTTTCTCAAAAAAGTTTTAAGATCCTATACCAGGAATTTGTCTGTGTAAGCTAACAGTAGACTTATTCCCCCTCCAAAAGGGGAAATTCCCCCAAAACTCTAAGGCAGTTAAATTTAATGGGACACTAAAATACTACACCAAGAATTAATGTCTTTTACTGGTAGAGAAATTATATTTTTAGATATATTTGCCAGTATTACAGACAGTTGCATTAAACCATGCTGGGTGTGTGCTCCAGCTGCCACAGAGTTTGGGAGTTAAGGGTTGTGCTAGCCTGGAAAGTGACTGGGTAGCTGGAGTTTGAGAAACATGGGCAAAGGGCCCTGGTGAGACACTTTGTGAATAACTTGCTATAAATGCCCAATGAACAGCACGACTCCTGCTCTGCTCTCTTGTTTGTAGAACAGGTATTTTTGATGGTTTGTGTTCTTAGTATCATTATCTTCACTGGCCTGATCCAAATCAATGTTTACTCACTTGGTGCTTATAAGTATACATATGTATATGCATACCCTGTAAATATAAGATACTAATTCAAATATAGGAAACGAAGTAATTTTAAGAATATATAAAGGGGGACAAAAAGCTTATGTTGGTCAAATCTGTCCTTATAGAAAACTCAGAGGAGCAGCTATGCAGCAAATAAGACTAATGTAAATTCAAAAGACTACTACTATCTATTGTCACTATTCTGTCACCATTTTATGATGACACTAAGAAGACAAAAGAAGGATCATCTCTCCAGGAGCCAAAAGTGACATATGAGTATTTTTGGTGGGAAAATGCAACATGCTCTGCACTTAATGGTAGTTCCATCAGCAACCACCTTCTTTCTGATTGTAGTAATATAATTAATATCTTCCCAATCAAAAGTTTACAAGAAAGAAGTAAATGGCTTCATATGCTTCTAAAAAGTTCATATTTTATCCTTATTAAGTATATGTGGGTAGAATTCTTATGTTTTAATGTTTTGGCTGTAAAAATATCTTTTTGTTCTGTGACAGGTGATGAAATACTTAAACAGATATCTGTTTTGTGGGTTTGGTTAGTTTGGATGGTTTTTATTCTGCTTTTTTTATTTTCTTGAATTGTTTTTAATGTGCCTTATAACATATGTTCTTAGTGTTGAAAAAATATATTTTAGTTCTATTTTTCTTAAGAACAGACCTTAAAAAAAAGATGCTGATTGATGGTCCTGATATTTCCTAAGTGTATACAGTCTTCACAGTGTTCAGTCCTGTGAGTAATGTAAACTGCTTCTCACATTGCATATGTCAATGGAATGATCTAGCCCTGTGAAATTTTGCCTACTTTTTTTAAAATTTGAAGAATGTAAATGCATTAGCATTTTCACATTTATAAGCACATGATGCATAAATCGTGCTTTCCCATAACTACTTAGATTGCAAATTTACAAAAAAAAGGCAACATGACAATCCTTTCCCTGTGACTATATTCCTGAAATATTGCAGCATCAAAGATAGGGTGTTTAAACAAGATAACTTGCTTTTATAGCAGAGTGAATTTGTTCATAATTTGTTCATACTCTCCCAGAGTAGTGCTCTGGGAGACAATCTGTGCTGTCATAATTCAGTGACCAAATTCCTTGGTTTTCCTTACTTAGGTAGCAAAAAACTTGTGTAGACACATTGTATAGAAAGCAATATAACAATGCCCTAATGACAATAAAATTCTTGCTGTAAGCATGGATCTGTAGAGTTTGCTCTAAAGAAGACTCTGTCAGCATATAGGAGCATCATGTTTTTATTAATATTTATTTATTTAATCAGGGCTTGGGTTGGGTTTTTTTTGTTTTGTTTTAGTTGGTGGGTTTTTGTTTGTGGGTTGTTTTTTTTTTGTTGTTTGTTTGTTTGGGTTTTTTTTGTTTTTTTTGTTGTTGTTGTTGTTTGGGTTTTCCTTGGGGTTTTTTGGGTTTTTTTTTTTCTTTTGTTTTGTTTTGTTTTTGTTAAGTTTTGTTTTTGTTTAGTTTGAGCTTTTTTGCTTTGTTTTTGATTTTTTGTTTTTTGTTTTTTTTTTTTTTTTTTTTTGTTTTGTTTTGTTTTTGTTAAGTTTTGTTTTTATTTAGCTTGAGCTTTTTTGCTTTGTTTTTGATTTTTTGTTTTTTGGTTTGTTTTTTTTTTTTCTGGGAAGATACCTTGCCCCAGTCAGTCTTTGTCATTTGTTGTGAACTCTGCTCTTGTCAGGGAACCTGGTGCTTAGACCATTAGAAAGCTTAGATGAAATTTGGCCGTCAAACTGCAAAATGCTCTTTGGAGTCAGTACCAATGTCTTATTTGGAATTTTATATTTAAAGCAGACTGAGAAAGTACGACAGGTTTGACCTCTGAAGTTATTAATGCTCCCTGTTGCAGTAAGTGAGGAGCATTGCTGTGGTATGGAGCCATTCCCACCAGCCTGTGAAGGTTCCGCATGAAGGAGCAAAACAGAGCTCTCTGAAGGCAGAATTTGGTAATCGACTGCAAAGTTATTTTACAAGAGACAGTGTAATTATTAAAACACAGACAGATCGTGCTTTGATATACTAAGCATACTGTCTGCACTTTCTCTGAGGCACTAGACAAGTAAATGAGAAATAAAAATAGATTCCTTGAGGGGGAAGAAAATAGGATTCAAACTTTGCAGCCTTCATTCATGGCGTGATTGCTCCCCCCCAGCCTTCCTGCCCCATTTGTGCCTCAGACTTCACAGAAAGACAGCTCCACAGCCAGAAGAGGAGTGTATTATCACAGCAGCACTGCCAGCCAAACTTTTGCATCCTAAGAAAGTAATTTTCTATTATACACCTTTTGTTCAGAAGTGTTTTATTAAGCCTACACAAATATGGATTACTTCAGTTGATTTAAGTTAGCTTAGGTTTATAATTTATTCTGAGATTCCTGCCATTCCTGGTTTCTTGGAAGGCTTTTTCTTGATGCAGTGACTTAACACTGGTACTCAACTGGAATAGAAACAAACATTTCTGATTCCCATCAAGCTATTGCTTCTTCTCCATGCTAGTTATATTGCTGGAAAGAGTAGCTGATGCTAGTGAATATTCTTGTAAACATCTTTAATAAAGGCTGTGATCAATGCTTGTCCCTTCTATTTTGTGCCATATAGCTTCATTATCTTAATACTTTTTTATTTTTATTAATCGTGTAGACTTTCTTTCACTTTTCAATCTCTGCAAGACTACTTGCAAGTATGTGAATCTCAATTAATTTTAAACTTATGTTCAAAGGAATATTTTATGAAAAAGTTCAAAAGTTCAGATATATTGTTTCAGCTGAAATAAAATATAATTGAGTTTAAACAGAACTATGAAGGACCTGGGCTTACCAAGATTCTTCAAAGAGAAAAGCATTTTTCCCTCCAACTAAGATAATAAGAACTGGTCCCATAGAAATTACTAAGACATCCTAAACCAGGTTATTATATTCCAAAATTTGTAATAAAGCTAAACTAACATTAACATCTTGGTTATTTCCATACATCCATAAGAAGGTCAATACTTTTCCATTTCAGATTGTTTCCAGACATTTTAATGTGATTTGTTTTCTTTTTATGCCTTTTCCCCCATCTGCTTATAACCCCAAATAATTTTTTTTTTTGTCTTTTAGGGCTGTCCTTTCTAATACATGCAGTAATTCTTATATCTAGCACAGGAATGAATTTATGAATGTACTGTTCACATGCACAAAAGCTGGCAGCTATGCTTATCTTCAAATCAACATCTTCTGGACAGAAATTGGTGTGTTCATTCAGGCTTTTATCCATCATACACACTTCTTTTTGTTTTACCCCACATGTTTCTCAAAGACTGTTCCACCACTGTGAGGACCAGCTCCTGTTTCTGTCTCAGCTTGTGTCATGTCCAAACCTTTGAGGTCTTTAAAGTTTTGTCTGCCATGAAAGCCCGTACACTTCTGCTGTCCTATATCCTTTCTGCTGGTCTGCTGTGAGCATTCATCTTGATTCTGGGAGACTGAAGAGCAATATATGTACTCCAGCATAAGATCTGATGAGATTCTGTGGTTTTTCCCCCCTTTTAATTATTACCTGTTCCTGACCAGTAGGTTTCCCTGGTTGTGTCAGATGTAGCTCTTGAAAGAACTGCTTGTATGTTACTTCTTTGATTTGGTGTGATCTGAAAAAAGATTCATCGCTTTCTCCACCACTTACAAAGTTACTGCTTAAACACTACTGCTCCCTATGTTCCTGTTAATTGTCTAAATCACTTCTGGAAAAAGTTGAATAGTTTTTCTGTAAAAGAAGAAATAATCCCATAATTTTTCCTTTGATACTGCAACAGTCTCTCCTTTGAGATCCCACTCTTTCTCCAACTTATTCCTTCAGTAGTTTGTAAGCTTGAAAATTCTCAACCCAGAAATATCAGTGGAAGCACCAAGGTCATCAGGAACCTGTTTAAGCAGCAGTCCTTACTTTTGCTCAGTAGGACCATTGATATTACAATAAGTTTTATGATAAATTGAGGAATAACTCTATGTCTGTCATCATCAGCTGGAATCCAACAGACCAAGCTGCACAAACTCTCTGCAGATTCAAGAAGATTTCCAAGTTTGAAAGATGGGTAAAAGCAAATGCTGTTTTTTATTTAAAGAGGAATTGACATTTCCTGTAGCTTGGTATAGTGAAGACCAGACAAAAAGAAGGAACAAATCAAACAAAGAAGTTGGGTAATCAAGCTAAAGTAGGTAAAAGCAGGAATAATGTGCTGGTTAAACAATACTTTTATTAGATAATGGCATAAAGACAAGACTTTCTGCTTCTAGGATTCATTTTGATGAGACTCAATTCATGCTCCCAAGTCTGGAAGAACAGAGTAAGAAAAGAAAATAAATTATCATCATGTATCTGGACAGCCACTACCAGATTGACTAACAATTTACTTTAAAGTGTCTTTACATCCACTAGGAAAGTTAACAGCTGGATAATTAAACTCTCTGTCTGACCCAGAGGGAGTAGAATACACAGAATACACTTAAGAGGTTTCTGGCCACAGAAATTATTCCAGTGAGTATGCTCCAGTTTTACTGAGATGCCTTTATAAATGTCAATTTACCTCCCCTAAGTACAAACACACAACCGCCTTGGTACTAAATCTGTCCCACTAGCAGCATGAATTTAAGTATTCAAAACATTTAAACCTTTGTCAACATTTAAACCGTGGCATACTGATCAATGCATGCCATACAGCTCCTCCTGAAGAGCCCAGGATCTCTGTTTTTCCTATCAGCAGCAGAACAGACATACCATATATAAGAAATCCATTTCCTTCTGTAGGTCAGGTGGACACAAATTATTGCTAATGTGTTACTATGGATGTGCAACATTTCCTTGCCTGCAATTCATGTCTATTTTAGTGAGCTGCTATATATAGGCTTAAATAGTAGTACCAGTAGTAGCTGGAGTAGCAGTGGTTACAAAAAGATACCAAAACAAAACAAAACAAAAAAAAACAAAAACAAAAAAAAAACAAAAAAAAAAAAAACAAAAAAAAAAAAAAAAAAAAAAAAAAAAAAAAAAAAAAAAAAAAAAAAAAAAAAAAACAAAAAAAAAACCCCAAACCCAACAAACAATAGTATCAACAAAAATAATAGATATTCCATTATTAACCTTTTATTTCACCATTTACTATGAGGAAAATAAAGTATTTTGCAATTCTAGACAAAGCATTTTGTTTATTTTGTCTAGAATTTCTAGAATTTCATGGGTTATCTTCTGTTTTCTACTGTGAGTGTAAACCTTTGTTGAAAGGACTGACTTTTCTTTCTATGCTTGTATTGGACCTGACTGTTTATTTCAACAGCAGCTATTAGGTGCTATCATTAAGACAGGGATAAAATAATGATGTTTGTTCTTCAGATATGTTGATGCAAATAAATGGAGGAAAATTCAAGGTAAGATTTTTACATGGAATGGAGACATTTGTTGCACTGATAAAACATTTTTCATAAATGATTTTTTCAATGTGTGCATTATGTCCAAACTCTCTTCCACTTTTCCGAAGGTGAGATACCTCCACCCTGGAGTGTTTCACAAACACACCTACGCTATACCATAATGTTACCACACGCTTGATGAACAGTGCCCTTCACACATTTTTGTTTGTACATATGAAATGTAGGAGGTAAAAGGATAAAATGCAAATTTTCATGCTTTACAGTAAAATTTTGGTTTTTTATGTTTCCATTTTACTTCATTTTGCACGGTGACATCTGTTAGTAATTTGGGGGGTTGATACTTCTAAGTGTCCTGGAAGGCTGATAACTGGAAATGTGAACAATTGAGGACATTTTATTAAATTTTATTTTAAATTTAAAAGCAACTGAAGAGAACTTCTCCAAGAATTAAAAAAAACCTCTAATATTAATGAAAGTAACTGAAACACTGTATACCATTAAATGATAATATTGCTTAAGAAACCATCTAAAATTTAATACTAGCTCCAAAATGAGAAGTTGAAGGAATTAAAATAGATGTTCTATAGATGTTCTCAGGTTTTCTGTTAAAACTGATGATTCTTGATGAACAATTTATTGTGAATTCCTGAAACCTTCTTGACAAGGTGTTGTGATAAAGGGCAATGAGATAAGGAATAGCTAAATCACAGCAATGAAGTAGAGAAATGTTTAATTCCCATTTAGCAATAAAGAAAGTTTTATTATTATTCTGGCAACCAGTTTCTATTTTGCTCATCCAAGTTAACGAACACAACAATGTTAATGAACTTTGTAGCAAATACAAAGAGAACATTAGAAATATTTCTACTTATATAGTTGAATTGGTTGTTGAGATTTACTATAGAAAAATAAAACTTATTTTCTCCAAATTTGTTGATTTGGAAATTAAGAACATCTTGGATCAGTCTTACTTTGTACCATCAAAAATTTTGGAGAAGTATTGTTCTGGCTAACATGACTTCCTTACAGCATAAGACTGTGGGAGGAGTCTAAGTCTTACTTCACTAAGAAATTTAAGAAGCTTGAGAAATATCTATGCACATTCCTTTGCAATTTTAAAGGCTGCCTTAAAACAGCATCATTCTACGTATATCAGAAAGTAAATTAATACATAAATATTACTTGGAGGATGTTATTTTTTAGTGATATTTATATCTTAAAGGTTGTAGTTCATGTATTATTCCTGCTGCTCAGCCTGTGCAAGATGAATTTCATAGATCTGACTTGGTTGAAATGTTATTCATGTTCCATAAGGCACTACAAAGTTGTAAGGGTTGCTTCCTTTGTAATTTAATGTTCTCTTCTGATCTCTATGTCATTTGATCAGAGTTAATTAGCAAAAGACTGGAGCGGAGAATTCATAAAAGTTTTTATTATATTTATGTTACAGGGTTAGAAAGTTCAGTGAAGACCTCCTAAATTGCACAGTATTTAACTCTACATTTGTAGTAGTATACAGTTAATACATTTTTCTATCAGGTTTTCAGACTAAAATTATTAGTACGTAGATGATTGATTATCTATCTGTTTAGTTGGTAAAGAGAAAAATTCTTTTGGTGCATTATTTAGATGTGATCTGTAGTGGTCCTGTAATATGTTTCTAAGACTCTTAAGCCTTAATATATCATGTCAGTTTCAAGCAAATTTTGTGGAAGGCTTTTTCTGCTCACAATGCAATGGCCAAAAACATACAAAAAAAAAAAAAACCAAAAAAAAACCAACTTTCCTGGTGCAGGAGAAGTCTTAGGTAGAGTGTTACTAATCTGAGTGTGACTCATTTTCTGAGTGAGCTCTTTCAGTTAATGTCCTGTCCCATAAAGATAAATAGCCATTTATAGCAATTGAATTTGATTATTTTGTCAACCAGTAAAGAATTTCTAAGTTTCAATTGATTCATTTAAATGCATATTATTTATGAATCTTTGATTAATTCCATATTCATAAGATATCTATCAGATTTAAAACTTCAATAAAACCTTCTCATATTGCTCTTGGAATTACAAAGGACTGAAATTTTCAAGAAGACAAATTTCTCAGGATATTGTGAGTAACACCAACCTTTTCCTTNCATAAATGCTTAGAATTCATGGTTGACAGGAATATATTATAAATGACTTATATAACTAATATAATTCCACACATGAAGTCATATTCAAAATTGCATGAGATGCAGGCTTGAAAATAACATCAATGTTTAAATTTCTGGAAAATTTTCAGTATTTATGCTTGTCATAACTAACCAAAATTTAACAGCATTAACCTGAATAGTTCTATATTCATTTATTTGAAATTTATCTATTAAAACCTGTGCATTTTTTCCCCAGAAAATGCTTGAAGGACTGACACATTTTTTACAAAGTATTGCTGCTTACCTGAGGAATTTTATTTTTCTTATTTTGAGGCAATGGGTTGAAGTTACACTGGATGTCTGGAAGCAGTCTGAGCCTGAAAGAAGTAGGGCTGTGTAAAGTGCCTGGCTACAAGTGTGTCTTGAGAATTCTCACAGTATGTGTTTGTACTAATTCTAATTTGGGAATACCTTCCATCATCCAGCAGATTATGTCTTTTGCTGTCCTCTTTTTTTTTTTTTTCCTGATTTTCTCACTTCCTAAAATTGCCTTATGCATGTTTAAAAAAACATGTAGAGGTCTGTTAAAGTTTGCCAATGAAATTTTCTGAAAATGGTATCTGTTTTACACTGCGGAGTTTGGCCAAGACTTTGCTTCCAAATATGAATCTGGTTTTGAAGATGCCACGACAGAAGATAACATTCAAAAAGACAACCAGGAGAGGTACTGTGCTGACAGTGAGGAGTGTGTCTGTGGAA